>CM046456.1:46051589-46216589 GCA_025506515.1 Flaveria trinervia
ATGTTGTATGTATGTATGTATGTATGTAGGTACGTACGTACGTCGTACGTACGTATGTATGTACGCATGCATGGTATGTAGGTACGTATGTAGGTACGTACGTATGTACGTATGTATGTACGCATGCATGCATGCATGTAGGTACGTACATACGTAGTATGTATGTACGCATGCATGCATGTATGTATGTATGTATGTATGTATGGATGTATGTATGTGTATGTATGTATATAAATCCAAGGATCACAATCAGAAATTATCAGTGTCGGTTGAAGGCAAGTCAACGTTTGCGGAATGACGTTGGCTTGATTTAATTTTTTGTAGTAAATTTCAATATCAATAAAGATTCAAGACACCTAAAAGAAACACAATTAATGAATAATATGTATTTCATTAAAACATGTTAATGATTACAAATAATGAATGAATGATGTTAAATTTTGTGATGAATGGGGCGACGGCTGCTAGGGTTTGATTGGAGATTTGATGTGATGTTTGTTGTTTGTGGAATTGTCGTATTTCTATTGTTATTGCTGTTGAAGCCCCCCCCCCATGATTTGAAACCTAGGATCCATTTATTAGACAATGATGTTTCTGTTTTAGGAAACACCGGATCTCTTGGGATTTGAATTGTTCTGTTAAGGAATCATCGATTTCTTGGGATTCGCATAACTACCTTGTTGACTTGTAACACTTGTATTATACAAGTGTTTGGACTTCGCAGGAATAGTGTCTTCCATAGATGTTTTGTTCTTCCGTAGAAGTCTTGTTCTTCCGTAGAAGTTTTGTTCTTCCGAAGTAATCTTGTTCTTCCAAAGCAAACTTGTAATTTAGATCTGGTTGTTCATCCGCAGAAGATCTTCGGATGTAATTTTTCTTGTAAGAAACATATCTACGGAAGAACAAAATGTTCATATGTAGATGTTTCTTACACTTGGTCAATTTCAGAAATTGATCAAGTATAATGTTTGTACCTGCAACCATACATAAATCAACACACATACACATGGGTTAACCTATATATAATGCATACACAATAATAAATTACAACCATTGATTACAGATATTAATTCATGTACTAAGCCTATACAAAATGGACTAGATCTACTGATCCTAAACCTAACAATACTCCCCCTAGGCTTAGATACTTGTAATCAGTTCTTCAAATTGAAAGTTCTTTCAATCTTTCCATCATCCTTTTGTTGAAGTATGATACTGCATCATTTTGATCATCGTACTTGTACTTTATCTCCATTCTGCATATCATTTGCAGAGACTCAAAACTTAGGCCCAAAATGTCTTCTTCAGTGGTGAGTGTTTCCACTACACTTTCATTGTGCACTATCTCGAGCTCATCTTCCTCTGAGATTCTTAATTCTGATACTTCTTTAATGTTGGCTCCTTCAGCAGCCCAACATCATGTCTTCTTCTTTTGTATGCTTTCGCATGTAGTTTATCCAACCTTGAATCATGTGCATATATAAGCATAGATCATTCTGTGATCTTTCATCTGATAACTTTGGAAAGAACTTATCATGCAGGTATGATGTATAGCTGGGGTGTAGCAGTTTGATTTCTACTGGTTCAAAAATTCTTATCTTTTCACCTTTCTTCCCCTCAGCATTCCTTAGTTGCACCATTTCTTTTGTCTTCTCCACATATCCCCACTCAGTTATGGGAATAGTGTATTGATTTCCTGCTATGACTTTGATGGCTACTGTTTTTTTGTTTGAGTATCTAACCCTTCTTAAGAGTTTATCATCAACCATAGTAGAGGAGTTGATGTTTGACCTTTTTCCTTTTTGAAGTCTTTTCTTATGTTTAGCATCTTCCCTCTTAGCCTCCTTCAGTACATCATTTACAAATTTTGTTTTCATCCTACCCACTAATACAAAAAAGTCTCTTCCTTATGGATGGATTGGATAGTTTGAGATGATCAGGCTTTGCAGGTTTTTGATGTCTCTCCCAGGAAGTCTTAGTAATGTTTCTACATCATGGAAGTATTCAATTCTTCCAATGTCCTCTTGATGATAGCATAGTCCCATTCTTGATCATATTTCCATGCCATGATTCTGTTGTCTTCCAGAGAGGATGGACTAGTAATGTGGTCAAACAATTCTATTAATGTAGACTTCTTCTCTGTGATTTCTCTAACTGTTGTTCCCAATGGCCACACTTTGCCAGGAATGACTGCTCTTGGTTCTCTGATCAGTTTTTCTTTTCCTTTGTGCTGATCTTTAGATTCAGCGGTTATAGGATCAGCAGGAAGTTTGCTTTGTTGCTCATAAGATGGGTGTGGAGCTTCAGTTCTGAATCTGACTACAGTATCAAGTTCAACAAACATTACATGTTCTATCATTCTTCTCAACTCAGCTATACTTCTTCCTTTAAGCTCATGACCCTTATAGTTGTGACCATGTAGCCAACATACCATATTGTACTTGCTCAGTTTTGTTGTATCACAGTGACCTAGATCTTTCTTGCTTTTCTGAATGGCTTGAAAAGTGGTGAATGCTTCATAGTCACAATTTGAAATTATGAACCTAGCAAGCTCAAACTCTTTCAGCATATCTTTCATCTCAGTCAAGTTCATTCTTTCACCATGTCAAATGGGAACCCATGATCTATTAGTGTCATAAACACAAATGACTCGGGCCTCTCTTCCATAATGTCTTTTGTTGTAAGAAGAACATCAGTCTTTGATTCTTCTTGAGCTTTGTTAGATTCATCTTCAATCAGCTCTCTCCATTCAGCATCACTCTGAGATTCATCTTCATCGTGAGTTACTTGCTTTAATGGTGACACATCCACTGAAGGAGTGTGTTCTGAAGATGTATGCCTTGACTTCTTGGGTGTCTCTTCAATATTGATTGTTTTTATATTTGTTGAACTCAAATACTTTCTTTTTCTTGAGTATTGCATAAGTTGCTTTGAAGTTTTAGCATGTTTCTTTAGTTGCTCTGATTCAATAGCATATATCTTCATCTTCAGCTGATCAATCTCTTCTTCTTTTCTTCTCAACAAAGCTGATTGATCATAAAGAGACTCATTCATTTGATCAACCTTCAGCCTTAGCTTTTTATTTTCAATATTTTCATTCTTTGCTGAGTCTTTAAGTTCTTTAAGCAACTCATGCAATGCATCAATCACTTCATTGTTTTCTTGAATGTTCTTCCTCAATCTTTTCAGACTTGATTCTTGCTTCATCAGTTGATCATCTTTTACTTTCATCATTCCCTTCAACTCTTGAATTCTTTGCTTTCTATTGGTAGACTTTAGAACAAGCTTGTTGTATTCAGCAACCAGATAACTCTTGCTGACATGGATATCAGTATCACTTAGATCATCTTTATTGTAGGCAATCATATCAACATAGTTTGCCTCTTCTTCTTCCTGATGTTGAGAAGCAATCTCATCATCATTTACTTCTTCATGGGCTACACTTGCTGAGCTTGAACTGGCCCAATAGCTTGATCTTTCGGTTCTTGATGTGGTTTTGTTGTTATTGATGGTCAGTGACCGGAGAGACTGGTTTAGTTTCATCTGAGAGTACAGGGGATTCAGTTTTGGTTAACGACAGTTGAACTATACTTGCTTGTGAGGCTAACTCTGTCTCCCCAGTGTATATGCTCTCAGTGGATGAATTTTTCTGGATTTGAAGGGTGAATTGGAAGATAGGTTCTTTTTTGGCTGGCTGGTGATTGTGGTTGGGGTGCTTGTTATAGATTTGGATAGAGGGTGAATTGGAAAGATAGGTTCTGTGTTTTGACTGGCTGGTGATTGTGGTTGGGGTTTTGTTGTTGATTTGGTGATAGAGGGTGAATTGGAGAGATAGGTTCTGCGTTTTGGTTAGCAGATGAATTTGGTAAGGATGGTTGAGGTTGATGATGTATGAGTGATATATCTGGTGAATGAGTGTCTTGAATAGAGTTGGTTGATGAAACCTCCTGTTGATCTTCCCACACAAGCTCTTGAGGAATGTTTGCATAAGCATCTACCACATGCTCAAACATGGGCATGTCTCCTCCTTCATATTTCCCAGATATTTTATTCAGTATGGATCTGCCAAGGTGTGCTTGAACGAACACACCACCATCCACAGTAGTTCCAGGCAGATCAGCTTTAACGATTAGTTGAAGATGTATTTTGAGTAATTGTAGGTTCTTCCCTCAAAAACACCAATAAAGCCTGAAAAGATATGCCTTGAAAATCTGTCAAGTCCAACTTTTCTGTTTGAGATGCACTTAAGATAAGTGTGGCAGAGAAATCTGTACGGCTTGCAAAGTCTTCCTTTCTTGATTTCTCCCTTCTCGAAATCACCATCATACCCTATCAGGAGAAAAAATTTCTCTATGTATTCATTTTCGAACACATCAGGATGACCAGCTTCTACATCTCCCAACTCAAGAACCCTTCTTATTGTCTGTTCATCGACTCTTAGTCTTCAATTCTTCACATCAGCCACAATAACTTGACCATCTTCTTCTATTTGTGCAGAGTTCCAGAAATCAGTGATGTGTGATTGATGAATCACAAGCTTTGCTGATAAGGTATAGAACAACCCAGATCTTCTTAGATATCGGATAATATCTTGACACCCTTCTGAAACAGGGTCATCTGGGTTTAAGAAAGCACACACATTGTTCATAAGAATAAGATTTCGTTAGAATCACATTATTGATATGAGAATACGAATAGTTGTGAGATTAAAAAAGAATCAAACAGTTCATTCTTGAATATTACGACATGTTTTACCTTGAAAACAGCGAATTATGAACACAGATATATGTTGTTTAATGTTTTGATTTGGTAAATTTGAATGTTATAGAAGGGGAAAAGTTTGTTGAGAGTGTGTTTTTCTAGGTCTGAAAAAATGAACTGAAAAACGAATAATGAATTTTGAAGTCAAACAACATCATTTTTACTCTCAGACACATTAATTTTACCACATTAATGAAGTGGGATCCTCAACAAATTCTTCCACAAATCATCTACGGATCCCATAAATCATCTGGGGATGTCTTAACGACATCTTCTGATGAAGTATAACTTACATTTTTCACAGATTACCAAACTATGAAATTAAATTACATTTGTTGATCTTTGCTCATCCGTAGTTTACCAATCTACAGATAAACATTTAAATTTTCAACACTATAGCTTCTGCTGATACTTAAGATGGCACAATGCAGAGAAATATTGTTGTATGGTCCAAGTCCATTGCTTAGAACCATTTATTGCTTTTGGACCTTGTTGACTTTGTATTCATGACAGTTTAGCACAAGAAAGTTTAAAATGATTTAAAGAAAACTTCATGTATCCAGGAGCTAAGATGGTGCTCAGATTCCAATTCCTTCAAATTGATAATAAAATAGACAACCTGCTGATTGATAAACTTAACTTCATGAATTCTACTCCCTCTAAATTTGTGATTAATGATGACATTAAGCATTTATCATAAATTTCTAAGAAGAATATCATGAGTGACATTTAACTGTATGATGATGCTCAGACATATATACACATATGATGGGATCATACTATAATACTAAGCCTCTTCCTGATGAGTTATTTTGTTGAATTGATACCAGAAAAAAGTTCTGATTGCAAGTATATTGTCCACTTAAATCCATACAAGAGCTCATGTATCAACTAGGCATGTTGTTATCCTGTTTTCATATTGATTTGGAAATAACCATTATGGGCTTCACTTTCAATTCACAAAGATTTTGTCCCCCCTTTGCAAGTCAAATCATCACTTTTTCACACTTAGGAACTATATACTTTAAGTTATAAGTTCTATCTTGAGATGCATTTGGCATCTCATGAATGCAATGATGTAAAAGCTCTAGATTAATATACAATTGATCACATAGGATTCTTTTTAGTGCTTAGATATGATCATCATCAGGTCACCAGGTCTTTACTCACGTAAAACAGAGGTGCCTTTAACCCAGGTCTTTGTTCACACAAAACAGAGGGATGATGCGGATCATGATCTTTTCACCTTTTGTAACTGATATTTAGTATGGTGATCATACACCCAGGTCTTTGTTCACACAAAAAGATGGAGTATGATTTGCAAAGATATATATTATAAAATGTTGGTACATAGTGTGTTTAGATGAGTGATTTGATCACATCAGAATAAGACTCACTTTGTATTCTCAAAATGAAGTTTCCCACAAACAATCACTTAGCATTATGTTTGGCATGCACTCAGTGTAGTTCCACTCAAGATGAATCTACTCACATATCAAGAAACTTGCTTAGATTTTGTTATTTATGAATTCAGGAATAAGCAAAGATATAGTGTACAATCATTTCCCAAGCATATGTCATGCTGAAGCATCATTACACACAGTATTTTGTTTGTTCAAATTGATTAATCTAAGTTAATCATGCCTAGAGACTCAATTAGAAAATTAAATCTGACTGAATCAAAGGCTTTAGTGAATAAATCAGCAAGCAGATTTGCTGTATCCACTTTGACTAACTTAATCAAACCCTTTTCTGAGCAATCTCTCAAAAAATGATATCTTATCTCAATATGTTTTGTTTTACTATGTTGCACAGGATTAGCAGTTATAAACATAGCAGCAAAATTTTCTATGTAAATTGAAGTTTGAAGGAAGTTGTAACCATAGTCAAGCAATTAGTTTTGCAACCAGAGGACTTGAGAGCAACCAGCTGAAGCAGCTATGTACTCAGCCTCAGCTGTGGATATAGATACATTGGTTTGTTTCTTGCACTGCCATGATACTAGCCTTGGTCCGATGAATTGACATCCACCAGTAGTTGATTTTCTGTTACTGTTACATCCATCATAGTCACTGTCTGAGTATGAGTAGAGTGTAAAGTCACTATCCTTTGATACCAAAGACCAAGTCCTGGTTTTCCTTTGAGATATCTGAAAATCCTTTTTATAGCATTCAGATGAGACTCCCTGGATCAGATTGGTACCTAGCACACCACACACAGCAAACATAATATCAGGTCTACTGACAGTTAGATACATAAGTGAACCTATCATTGATCTATATAATTTTTTATCAATAGATTTACCTAAAGGATCAGGAACAATCTTGTCAATTGTTGATGCTGGTGTTTTACATGAGTATACTTCAGCAAGATTGTATTCTTCAAAATTTGATGTATGTATTTTTCTTGATTGATGAATATCCCATCTGTTTTTGATGAACTTGAAGACCAAGAAAGAATGTTATTCACCCATTGAACTCATCTAAAATTTAGATTTCATCAGCTCTTCGAATTTACACATAATCTCTTATTAGTTGAGCCAAATATAATGTCATCAACATATATTTGAACAACTAAGAGATCTTGATGTTCTTGTTTGAGAAAGAGTGTCTGATCAATGGTTCCTCTTTTGTAGCCATGCTTGAGCAAGAAAGATGATAGTGTTTCATACCACTTTCTTGGTGCTTGATGAAGACCATACAAGGCTTATCTAGCTTGTATATCCTATGAGGATAATGAGGATCTTCAAAACCAGGGGGTTGTGACACATAAACTTCCTCATCAATCTTCCCATAAAGGAATACACACTTGACATCCGTCTGATACACAGTGAACTTCTTATATGATGCATAAGCTAGAAACACTTTTATGGCCTCAATTCTTGCAACTGGTGCAAAAACTTCATCATAGTCTATTCCTTCTTCTTGTGTGTATCCTTGTGCAATCAACCTTGCTTTGTTTCTTACAATAATCCCTCTATCATCCAGTTTGTTTTTGTATAGCCACCTTGTTCCAAAGGATGTTGACCTTCAGGAAAAGCAACTAGAGACCATACCTTTTGCTTTCTAAATTGTTGAAGCTCTTCTTGCATAGCTTCAATCCAACTATTGGCTTTTAAAGCAGCAGTGATGTTTGGAGGGACCACTTGAGAAAGAAAACAACTGAAGAGACAAAGGTTGGCAGTACCATTTTGACTCCTTGTAGTTCTCTTTGTAAGATCTCTAATTATGTTGTTGACTGGATGAGTCTTATGGATTCTCATTGATGGAGTTGATTCAACCGGCATAGATGATTCCAAGTTAGTCATTTCCATTGCCTTAGACTGATCCAACCCAAGTTAAGAGTTTAGAAAGTAGTCAAAATGTTTAACATGAGGTGAAGGATCATGAGTGTCTTCTGTATGGGCTGTAGAAGCATCTCCAGTATCGGTTTGCTCTTCCGTAGGAACTTATCTGTAATTATTTTGCTCTTCCGTAGGAGTTACAGGAACTTCTCCAATGGATCTGTTGAAGGGACAACATTCACATCTCCGAATGCACTATGTTCATTTCCACATGTAGTGTCTGCAGCTGCTGATGTGTTTCCACCCGAGGATGTGTGTATCCTTGGAGGATCAACAGATAATGTTACTTCAGTCATATGAGGTGGAACAAATGGATAACATACTTCATCAGATCCTGCAGTGTTCAAATGATCATAGTTAAATGATTTAGTTTGAGCATCTATGTCAAACAACCATGATGAACCTTTAACTGACTTAGTAAATACATATTCATCAAAGGATACATTAGGAGTTTCTTCCATAATGTTATGTTGTGGAATATAAATCCTATAAGATTTAGATGATGAAGAGTATCCAACAAAGAAACCATCATATGCTTTTTCTGAAAACTTTCCCAATGACTATTTTATGTTTAAAACAGATACATGACATCAAAGACTTTAAGATATCCTATGTATGGTTTTCTTTTAAACAAGAGCTCATAAGGAGTTTTGTTATGTTCTTTGACAATTAATGTTCTATTTTGAACATTGCATGCAGTATTCACAGCCTCAGCCCAAAATGTGATGGGCAATTATGAATCAGCTAGCATTGTTCTGGCTGCTTTAATGAGAGTTTTGTTTCTTCTTTCAGCAACTCCATTTTGTTGTGGAGTTCTTGGTGCACTGAATTGCCTTACAATACCTTTGCTCCTGCAAAAGGAATCTAGTTCAAATTGACAAATCCAGTATCATTGTCACTCCTAAAAATTTTAACTTTTGAATCAAGTTGATTCTTAATCTTGATCACAAAGTCCATTAATGTTCTGATGTTTCACTTTTTTACTTTAAGAAAAAGACTCATGTGAATCTTGTGAAATCATCAACTATCACCAAACAATATTGCCTTTTTCCAATGCTCATCACATTGGTAGGACCAAACAGATCCATGTGAAGCAATTTGAGTAGTGTGGTATTAGTATTGATAGTTTTGGATTTATGTGACACACTACGTTGTTTTCCTTTGTAACAAGAAGAACAGTGAGTTGAGCAATGAAACTCTTTGTTTGGCAATCCAATGACCAGGTCATTTTTCACCAATTGGTTCATGTTCTTCATGTTAGAATGGATAAGCCTTCTATGTCATAATTGAGATACATCTTTTGATAACTTAGATAGAAGGCATGTTTCATGTTTTGTGAGTGATGTGTTGTTCATATCAAAAACATAAGTGTTCCTTTTCTTGTTGCTTTGAGGAGGACCCATTCTTCTGGAACATTAAATCTTGGCTTAAGAATGTAACAATTAGTATTATCAAACAATGTTGTATAATTTTGATCATAAATTTGAGACACACTAAGTAGATTATACTGTAAATTTTCACAATAATTTACTTTCTCAAATTTGAGCACATCATTTGTTATCATTCCTTCACCAACAATATTACCTCCTTTTTTATCCTCACCAAATGCCACATAAGAAGCATTTTTATGTTTGAAATCATGGAGAAGTGAACAATTTCTAGTCATATGCCTGGAACAACCACTTTCAACATACCACTTGTTGTCAGCTCTCCAATATTGTTCCTGCATTCATAAATAAATCAGTTAGAATTGACAACTCAAGTCTTAATGATCTTGGGTTTGTCAACAGTGTCTAAAATAGTTACTCTATCATGAACAAGTCTTGAAGTTTCAGTTTTAGTTTTGGTTGATTCATTCTGAGTTATTTCAGATGAGGATGATTTTGTTGAATGGGATGTTGATGAACTAGGTTCTTGTTTCCTAATTTCTTCTTGATTCAACTTAATTTTGTTCATTTGGGACTTTGGTTTTGATAATGAAACTTTATGATTAAATGTCTCACAATCTTTTGTTTTTGAATAAGGTATATGATTCTCTTTTCAAATTTATCAAAGAATGCATCATTATCCTTTGTTTCATTATCAGTCAAATCTACCCTTTTGTGAGGTGTTTTTGACTGCTAGAAAGTTGGTCTTTTCTTCAATGGATGAGCACTTGATGATGTTTTGTCCTTTGATTTTAGTTCATACTTCTTCAGTTTTGAACCCTTTTCACAATCAGTAGATTGAGTATCTGATTCAGACTAATTTGATTCTTTCTTCTTTGTGCCTTTTGTCTTGTTCTTTTTGTTGAAATAGCATTCCTGAGTGGAATGGTTGTTAAGTGCTCTAAGAAAGATTAACATGTTGTCTTTATTTGTCTTTTGATAGTTTGTAATAGTATAGGGACTATTTTTGTAATTTGTTAGTTCCTTTACTTTTTGTTTTCAGTATAAATAGCTTAGATTTGCAGGTAGATAGTAACGAATACACAAGATATTCGAATCTGCTTTTCATACTTGTAATTGTCTTAGCTTGATATTAATGAAAACTTGAAGTTTATTGATATCTTGTTTTGATTTGATTACTTTGTGTGAATTTCATTGAATTGTGTTTATAAATCATCACAGATTTATCATTTGATCCTATCAATGGTTATTTTTGTTGCAGATGGCACAATGTTTGTTGAAGTAGCAATCAGTAGTCATGTGATTGTTCATATTGCAAATAGAGCAGTAGCTACTGAAGTAACAATCTTCAGTATTGTGATTTTTCATGTCACACCATTTGCAATACTTTTCATCTTATTCTTTCTCGGAATCATTCTTATGGTTCGCTAACTTTTGATGTTGTTCTTTCTTCTTCAGCTTTGGATGTGCTTCTTCTTTTTCCACTTTATGCATCTTTTGATTGTTTGTTGCTAAATTCCTCTTCCGTAGATCATCTACTGAAACATCTTTAACCTCTACTGAAGTTTTCTTTTTCCGTAGATCTGGTACAGGAAAGAGGTTCTTCTTCCATTGATGATCAGCTGATGCCTTTTTCTTTCCTTTTTCCATGGATTTCTCTCTTTCCTCAGTAGAAGTAGATTTCTCATTTAATTTATTGGAGGAGGCTTGTTGTTGATTTAGTTCTTGAAGACCTTCATTCAACTAAGCTATTCTCTTGCAAATGGTTTTCAGCATGTTTCTTTGTTTAGGAGAGTATGGCAACTTTGTTTCTTCAAGCACTTTTGGAATATTTGTTTCAAACACAACATTCTTACTCTTATTTAAAAGATCAGCATCATGTTCATCAGAATCATCCAAGTCATCCCACTCATCTAAGTTGAATTATGAATTGAATTGATTAATCTTTTTTGATTTAGAAGACTCAATTTCAATCACCTTGTCAAGACCTGGTATTTGACCGAAATACCTAGAGATTAACGTGTAAACCAGATCAAATAGTGCGGAATCCTATTTGATTGGCGATCCAATCAGTGAGAACACACGAAGAATCAATCAAGAATTGAAACTAACGTTAGAAATCGATTGGGAATCGATCTAATGTGTTCTATGAACTTGGAGAACGAATTGGGAGGTTTCTGGACGGCTAGGGTACGTCTGGAATCGTAATTGATCGAGAGTCGGTAGTAGTGATGAAGGTCAAACGACGCTTCTTCTTTGGTTTCTGCCCATGGGGTTGAGCCATCCGTTTTCTCCTCGTTCCCTTCGAGGTGGATGCTCCCCCTCCTACCCTGCCGATTGACCCTGGAGCATAGGTCGGTCGGTCTCTCTCTGTCTCTCCAGAGTCTCTTGGTGCTCACCCACCACCCGAAGCCCATGTACTGTGGGAACCACTTTTCTTCCCACAGTCCTGGTGAGGGGCTCCTCATCGGACTCTTCTTCTTCTACTTCTGTCTCAAGGACAAAATCATGATGAAACCCAACTGATTCGGTAACTTTTGCAGTCGGGGCAGATGCTGGAGGCACGACATCAGACGTAGTGCCTCTCTGTGGAACAGGCATATTGTCTCCAGCACCCCCACTATCATCATCATCTGAATCATCAGTGGGTAGGACAATTGGCTCCACGTCGGAGTCACTGTCCTCGTGACGCCATTGGCGTCTCCCCGGTGCCATATAACTTTCATCTGCTAAATGGCCAATCAGCCTCTTTTCCTGTGGCTTCACTTGCTTGCCCCGGTACACCACCATCCTACCCAAAGTAGTGTCATCCATAAGTTCCAAAGTCACTGCATCGTGACTTTCCTTGGGGAGCAGAGGCAGCTTCTCATTGAATATCATCTGAAGAAACCTTGGATACATACAAAAACCTTCTTTCCCTTTTGCTTCAATGTTCTCTACCAAATAAGCAAAGATCATATTCGAGAAGCTGAAAGGGTGGTTCAGCACCAGAGCCACGAAGGCATTTTGTATCTGATCTGATAGGTCATCGAAACCACCCTTTCTCGAAGCAATGCACTTAAGAATCACATGTGCCAGATATTTGTATTGTGGGCACAGGTTGCTCTTATTTAGCACCCCCGAGTTAATGTCCCCCGCATACTTGATTCGGAGGAAACCCCTCTCACTGTCAAAGGATGTAACTTAGTGGGGTGAGTGGAGTCATCCCCAAACTCAAGGATTCTCTGATGTCAGTAGCGGTAATGTCGATAGCTTGACCCATAATGGGGCTTCGGATGCTGTATGGCTCACGAGAGCGATCCACCGAGGCATTCTCCCAGAATGCTGGTGTAGTGATTTGTAAGGCGTGCACGGTGTAGATATAGCCTTATGTATCCGTGAGCGTTTGAGGAAAGCTATAATCTCGGAGAACTTGGCCCTGTTCCGAGTTGTGTGGTCCAAATGGGCACATATGTTGTGCTTTGGATTAAGAGACCATCTGTCAGCCATTTTTCCTAAAACACAAAACACATGATCATTAGTACATAATACATCAGAATTCAGTTCTAAGTGTAGTGTTTCACTTCCATTCTGATTCATGCATGCGAATGAATCATGCGACTGGAGTCATTCGGTTGTTCTTAAGTACGACTGAGTTCATTCGGTTGAATGAGACATGCGATTGAGTTCAATCTGCCGACTGAGTTCGATTGGTTCAGTCGGCCGACTAAACTCATTCGGGTGGTTCATTCGGCCGAATGACCCAATCGCAAGGTTCAATCGTGCGATTGGAGTTCATTCGAACGACCAGTCGCTTGCCCCACTGTTCGATCGCCTGTGGGTCGAACTTGACCAATTTAAGTCATTTAACAGTGTTAATGGTCCATTAGACTCGCCTACTTGTCACTAATAACCAATTAAACTTAATTTTAACATTTTGCTTAGTTTACGGAGGTGATTAGGTCATTTCACAGTTCGATTCTTGATTCAATCGAGTGTCTCTTATGTAGGTTCTTTAATCTTCTGGTTTTGGTAAGATTCAAGAGTAATGTACCTGTAAAATCGTCACTCGAATGTAAGAAACTCAACAGCAATGTAAATCAGGATCTGTATCAATTTTTGGCAGAGTAACGGGAAGAATGCGATTTGGGTGCGATTTTGGTGTGATGAGGAACATGCGATCGACTAAGGCCTTAAATACTGAACCTAAGTTCAATCGGTCGACTGGCCTCATTCGCTCAGTTCATTCGGGCGACTGAGTCTCAGTCGTACGATTGGCCTAGTCAATCGCATTCAGTCGGCCGACTGAGTCTCAGTCGGTCGACTTCCTCATTCGGTCTCTTTCATTCGCATCTTCAGTTGACCGACTGAGCCTCAGTCGGTCGACTGCTTCATTCTCCCCCTTCTATTCGGTCGAATGGATCATTCTCATGTTCATTCGGCCGATTGGGAGCCATTCGCATAGTTGGTCCATAACCATGATCCAATCGTGCGAATGTGTCACACTTAGTGAGTTTACAGTCATTTTGAACATTTTACTTTTAAGACCCTTTTAACTTTTGACAATAACATTATAAGCTCTTAACCAATTCAGTTACCTCAGACGTGACTCTTTTAAAACACATTGTCACCTCTGACGTGACTCTTTAAACTTTGAAAAACATGTGGCCATCTCAGACATGACCCTTTTAGGTGAGTTAATTCCATTCTGATTTTCCTGATGTAGTCCGACAGACACACACACTAAAAGATTAAACTAGAAACTTAAACTAAATACACAAATAAAATTTGTTTTTGGACTTTTTGTGAGAGATAAAACCCTAAGATGGAAATCTACGGGATTTGGTTCCAGAATCGAAAGCTTCAACTTAGATTGACCACACCTGGACCAATTCAATTTTGGAATCATACAGGAACATCAAATCATTTGGGACTTGTTATCAAAATCTTTCGATGCTCAATTCTTGGTGTTCATCCAGAGTCATCAGCAGCTTTAGGGAATCATACTGGAACTCTTAGATTACCATATTGATTTGAACTTTCAAGAATTACAGCCACAATGATTGTCAATATGTTTGTCCACTTAAATCCATACACAGACTCTTGACTCAAACCGGTGATTGTTTTTGGTTTATTTAATTCAACGAACATTTGTGGATCCCACACTTATATGGTAATCAACATCCCTCA
Source organism: Flaveria trinervia (assembly GCA_025506515.1). Classification (NCBI taxonomy): domain Eukaryota; kingdom Viridiplantae; phylum Streptophyta; class Magnoliopsida; order Asterales; family Asteraceae; genus Flaveria; species Flaveria trinervia. The sequence continues at coordinate 46,066,251 of CM046456.1, forward strand.
GGAGCTTTTGAGCGGTCTACGGGTATTGTTACAAGAAGAGACTATTCTTAGAGCTTTCATAGAGAAACCAGTCCTCAGGTCAGTGCCATCGCACAGCAAAGAGGCGGCAAACAACAATGAATTCTAGAATATCTAGGTTATGCTTATCCTCAGGTCAGTGCCATCACACCAGCAGAGAGGCACACAACCTATCTCCTTGTTAGAGCAGCTTTTATTTTGCACAAATGCACCAACAACATAGGTCATTAGCTTGATAGCATTTTTCTTTCATTTTTTTGTGCTTTGCTCTATTTATGGTCATCCGCATACATTTGTGGCGTTTACATGCTCATTACCCCTTATTGGAATATTATTGATTGTGTTAACCAGTGATAAGATGGAAGCCCACAGTCAGTTGAACAACTTAGTTTGATCTTGAGATCACCAGTCCGGTCTAATCATCTATTGTGTCGAATCTACCGACATATCAATTGTGGTCTAGCAACCTCTAGGTCTACTCTCATTGTGTTACCTTAGGAGTTACCAGTTTTTCTATCATCTTCCCTTTTATATTGCTTAGACTACATAGACTTATACTTTGAATTTTTTTCATCTTTTCTAAATTAGGATTTTAAAGTCTCTCTTGACTTGTTCCTGTGTACTATCATATTCCAAAGGTCTGAATCGGTATCACAATACGATCTACCTTGTATCAGCTTTCCACTCCTTCTCCCTCGGTTTCCCTTTTTTTTTAATGTTGCTTGCTGACTTATTCTCCCCCTAAAATGCTAAAATCAAACCTGGTTTAATTATTTTAGGATTTTAATAAACAGTAGAATAACATGAGTTTAATTTAAACAGACTAAAATAAACACATAAAATAAAATCAAAAAGAAAAATTAACTAAACTACATCGGACTACACATGATCATCATCAGGAATAACATCACTTCTCTTTTTAACGTCGTTGACCTCTAGCAGATATTGAAAACATGGTTTATCAAAGGCTTTAGTATAGAGGTCAGCGCGTTGAAAATCAGTATTAATTTTTACCACATCAATTAAGTTCTTTTCGAAACAATCTCGTATGAAGTGATATTTAATACCGATATGTTTGGTCTTAGGATGTTGGACCGGATTTTTTGTTACTGCAATTGCAGCAGAGTTATCTACAAAAATAGGAGTAGAATGGAACGTTAAACTGTAATCCCGCATTAGCTGTTGAATCCAGATGATTTGTGAACAACAACTTGCAGCAGCAACATATTCGGCTTCACAGGTTGACAATGCAACCGATGTCTGCTTCTTACACTGCCAGGTAATTAATCTTCTCCCAAAGAATTGAACCCTGCTGATGTAGACTTGTAGTTCATCTTGCAGCCTCCGTAGTCCGAGTCACTATAGCCGTGAGCTCAAAATCATCATCATGAGGATACCACAACCCAAGTGTGGGTGTACCCTTTAGATAGCGAAAAATCCTTTTGACCCCGATCAGATGATTGACCTTAGGTTTAGCCTGATATCTAGAACATAAACATGTCGCATACATGATATCAGGTCTAGAGGCAGTGAGATACATGAGGGATCCAATCATTCCTTGGTACATCGTGGCATCCACAAGATCTCCATTTTCATCAGGTGCAATGTGGTGATTCGTAGCCAGTGGAGTACCGGCAGCAGATGCATTCTCCATGTCAAAGCGATTTAGAATGTCTCTTACATACTTGGTCTGATGTAGAAAGATCCCATTTGGTGTTTGATCCACCTGTAGCCCGAGAAAGAACTTCATCTCCCCCATAGCACTCATCTCAAACTCTTTCTGCATAACTGCTTCAAATTCTTTGCATAACTCTTCGTTCTTTGAACCGAAAATTATGTCATCAACATAGATTTGTACGAGCAGTAGGTCGCCATCTTTTTCTTTAATGAACAGCGTGTAGTCAATGACTCCCCTACGAAAGCCGTGTTTCACAAGATGAGTCGAGAGTTTCTCATACCAAGCTCTTGGAGCTTGATGAAACCTGTTGGAATCTCAGCCCTTGGTTTAATCGATTGAACAGATATAGCAGCGCAATAGCTCAGAATTAGACAATTCAAACAAGAACATTGATATAAAACGATAAGAGAATTTTGTTATAGAGGAAGAAATATCCGACAAAAGGAATATTGCATTAAGATTGTCGGCCTCAAAGGCACGATTACAGGTGAGTCATCCTTCCTTATAAAGGAAAGAGTGACGAAGGCTGATGTCACTTGAAAGTGACATGTAACCGTTTGATAACTACTGATGTTTAACACTACTGAAGATGTCAACAACTGACATCTTCTTACAAATGTTCCTAAGTGTTAAACATCATATTTACAACTACTGAAAAATATAAAACTACTGAAACTACAACAACTAAAGAACAACCTCTTCAGTGTTTACAAGTACTGAAAAGAAAAGTAAACAAACTACTGAAAAGAAAAGAAAACTACTGAAGAAGAAAAACCATCACAACAACTGAAGAAGCCCTCTTCAGCTGTTGTCATCAGCTGTTAACATCAGCTGATGTCTTCAGTACTTGAACATCAGACTTTGTCTTTCAGCTGTTGATCTTCAGTCTTTGTCTTCAGTACTTGTTGAAGTCTTCAGACTTTAGATCTTCACTATTGTCTCAGTCTTTGTCTTCAGTACTTCAGACGTACTTCAGCAGTTGTATTCTTCAGACTTTGTAGAACAGCTGATCAGGTCTTCTTCAGCTGTTGTGAAGTCTTGTGGGACTTAGAGATTCTCTGATCAGGCTCATGGTTCTTTTGGTCCAACAAAACCCGTATAAAGCCTGTCGAGTTTGTAGACTCTATCCCGATGATAAGGATCTTCAAATCCCTCGGTTGACTGACATAAACTGTTTCTCTATTTTCCCCATGAAGAAATGCACTCTTCACATCTAATTGATAGACTTTAATCTTCATGTACGATGCATAGGCAAGGAAGATACGAATGGCTTCCATCCTTGCCACGGTGCAGATACCTCATTGTAATTAATTCCCTCGACTTGGCGAAATCCCTGAACAACCAGTCGAGCCTTGTTCCTGATAATGATCCCTTGGTCATCTTTCTTGCATTTTAAAACCCATTTGGTGCCAATGACCTTAGCACCTTTAGGTCTATCACCAGAGACCATACACCTAACTTCTTGAACTGAAGAAGTTCTTCTTGCATTGCACTCACCCACGCCTCATCATTTAGTGCTTCACTGACATATTTTGGCTCAACCTGTGAGACAAAACACCGATAGGCACCATCATGGATATATCCCTTTTCCATAACAGAGGCATAATCAGCTGAGTACAGCTGATTTCGGGTTTGTACTCCTGATTGGACATCCCCAATGACATTGTCTAAGGGATGATAAACGTTTAGACCTGATCCTGGAGTAGTAGGAACAGCTACCTCAGAGCCAAGATGATTAACATTTGGTTCTTCATCTGAGGTAGTTGGAGTTTGAGGCTCTGACGTCGAAGGTGCACCACTGGTAGATGCTTGTGGACTTTCAGGAACTAGAATTTGTTCCTCCTGACTGTTCTGGGTATCTTCTTCAGCTTCATTTTCAGAGGAGGTGTCACCGTCGTCGATTACTCCCCCTGAATGAGTAGATGATTCTCCCTGTGAGCTAGATGTTGGTGGATTCAAGCTATCATACATCATTTGTGTAGCTAATTCGTCATCCGAGGGAGAGAGAGGAATGTTGAAGGACTTGAAGAATCCATCATAGTCAAAGATGTAGGCGGGTCCTTTGCCAGTAGGTGGTGTGGTGAATCGCTGAACATCAACATTACACCAAACTTCTACTAGACCTGTTGAGTTATTGTAAACTCGCTTGTTAGGTATGTTGTATCCTAGAAAGATGCCTTCATCTGCCTTCTCGCTGAATTACCCTCTTGTGTCTTCTTCAGAAGTGTGCACGGCGCCCCAAATGGTTTGAGATACTCCAAGTTTGGTTTGCGTCTTTGTAGTAGCTCGTAACATGTTTTTCCGTGGCGCTTGACTATCAGGACTCGATTCAGTGTATAACATGCATTTGCCACTGCCTCATTCCAGAATTGGATAGGCAGTTTCGAGTCTGCCAGCATAGTCCGTGCTGTCTCTATCAAGCTCCTGTTCTTTCTCTCAGCAACGCCATTCATCTGAGGTGTGTAAGCAGAAGTGAATTGATGCACAATCCCCTTTTCCTTGCAGTATTCCTCCATCCACTGGTTCTTGATTTCCGTTCCGTTGTCTGAGCGTACTTGTCTAACTTTCAGCTTGTAGAGAGATTCCAGTGTGGTTACCAACTCCTTGAATGATTCAAATGTTTCTGATTTGGATTTCAGAAACATTACCCAAGTGAACCTTGAGTAGTCATCGGTGACCACAAAACAATACAAGTCGCCTGCAATACTCTTTGTGCTGACTGGACCGAACAGATCCATGTGTAGAAGTTCAAGAGGAAGTTCTATTGAATTAACTTTCTTTTCCGTATGAGACTTCTTTGTCTGTTTACCTTTCTTGCAAGCTATACAGAAATCAGGAAGCTGAAAGTTCTTGACATTTACACCTCTCACCAGATCCTTCTGAATCAAGTGATTCATCTTCCTTTGACTGATGTGTCCCATTCTCCTATGCCAGGAGATGGAGTCTTTTTCAGTAGCTTTGGATAGAAAACACTGAACCTCATGATCCATTGTAGAAGCTGTTGACAGATCCAAGACATAAAGATCTTTATATCTTGAAGCAGTCATCAAAACTTGGTCCTCTGGGATCACGTAGTCTTTCTTCAGTACGTAACACTTCTTGTTGTCGAAGATGACTTTAAATTCCTTATCACATATTTGTGAAACAGAGAGTAAGTTGTTTTGAAGTTGTTGAACATAGTTCACCCTATCAAACTTAACTTTCTGATTTCCAACTTCTCCCTGAGCTGTGATATAGCCTCCCTTGTTTCCTGCAAACGAAACGTGCCCTCCTTTTATTTGTTTGACATTTGATAAAAGAGCTCTGTTTCCTGTCATGTGCCTGGATGCTCCGCTGTCTACTATCCACGTGTTAGTTTCAGCACTGTATTGAACAACCTGCACATACAAGGTAAAGGATTAGTTTAGGTTAGGAACCCAAGCCTTACTGGCTTGGGTTTCCCAGAGGCATCACACATCATAAATTCAACCCATTGACCCTTAGAAGGTGAGGGTAGCTCAGGTTCCTTCTTGTCATCATTATCAGCCACAGAGGTTGACTTCTCTTTCCATAAGCCAGATTTGTGCAATGCCTGTTTGTGATAAACAGTCGACTGGCTGACGGATTGAACTTTCTGTTCACTAGTTCGTCTAGGTGGAGTTAAAGAGCTCCTCTTAGAAGCCCTAGGTTTTGAGTCCTGAAGTGAAATCTTCTTCCTAGGTGTCTGATAATGAGGACAGTAGGAAGCAATGTGTCCACATTCTCCACAGTTGTAGCACGCCCTGCTATCAACTTTATGACTAAACTTTCTTTGTGGAGATGTGTGTGACACTCTAGTAACATCACTCACTTTAGGTTTTGACTCTGGTTCCTTTGATGTGTTTACTGGTTTAACAAAATTAACTAATTTAACCTGTTTGACATTCTTTTCTTTTTGGTTAATTGGTCTTTGACTTGAAGTATGTGAAAGATTATCCTTAAAAGCCCTTTTAGGTTCTGATTTGACTTTGTTTGAACCTGACTTTAAATCAACCTTTTCAAATTCCTTTTCCAGATTAACACAAGGCAAATTACCCTTTGCCTTTGAAGTGGTCTCCTTTTGTTTGTTTCCAGTGTCAATAGATGAACATAAGTAATCTGGATCACTAACAAGAGGAGTAGACACTACATGATCCTTGATGGGATTAATATTTAAAGGTCTAGTTTTAGTGTTCATCAAGGTCTCAGGTGGTGGCGGAACCACTTTATAACCCAGTCCCTCCCCGTTGTTCCTTTCTTTCACTAAGTGTTGGACTATGTGCGACGAACTAGTCCAAGTATGCAGTTTTGTTTTAGTGAATTTACTTCTACTTCTAGAACTGCCTTTTGCTTCTTAGTGTCTTCTAGGGAGTTAGATAATACCTAATGTCATTAGCTTGATTAAAGGCAACTACTTCGGTTTCCCTAAGCTGTTTAGTCAAAAGGTCTATCTTTTCTTTATAACTGAGCTCATTTTGTTTTAATACCCTATTAGCCTCGGTGCATAGATGCAAATCTTTTATCAAGTTATCATTATGATCTAATAACCTAGCAAATTTAGCATCTATGCTATTCCTAAAGGCATCACAATCAGAACAAGCATGATTATTAAACATCGTGTCAGTAGTACTTACCTGAGCTGATTCAGAAGCGTTTGCCATCAATGCAATATCAGATGATTCTGATTCTTTTGCTTCTGTCTTTTCTGTCTCTGACATGGTAGTTTCCACTTTTGGCTTGTAACTGACCTCGGTTGCAGTTGCTTCTTCACTATGTGACATTGCTATCTCAACTGCTAGATCTCCTTCACTAGCGGAATCACTGTCAATATCTTCTACATTTGCAATGTTTGATTCCCCTGGTGAGACAAACCTAAAGCTCCAATCCTGTCCTTCATCATCATGAGTAGTCAAGGCTTTTGAGTCCTTGTTTGAGGAAGTAGAACTGGTAGTTTGCTTGTCTAGACGAGTGAAGGATGAGAACGGGTTCCTGTTGCTAGTCTTCTTTGGCTTCACACATTCTCTCTTGAAGTGCCCCTTTTCACCACAGTTAAAGCAGGTCACTTTACTCTTGTCGAAGCCAAAGGTGGTATCCTTAGTAGCAACCAAGTTCTGTCCAGTTTTTTTCACAAACTTCTTCGCCCTCCGGACAGCACTTGCTAAGGCCCACATTATATCCATTCTCTCAAGCTCCATTTCGTCCACCTGCTCGTAGTCCTCGTCTGCCAGATGGCAGTTTCCAATCTTTCCAGCAACAAGTTCATCATAGGAATGGACCATTAATGCCAATAGATCCATGTGCTCTCGAGCTACTTCCACAGTCACATTACCGAGGTTCTCGGTCTTCAGTCTAGTAGCATTCGCTTCAGATCCAATGTATTGGGTACAAGAAGACCCTGACGTTTCTGAACCTGAAGCAGGTGCATGTGTAGGACTCGATGAACTAGACACAAATGCAGTCTGGAGGGGTGCTCCAGATGTCTTAGCTTGAGGAGTGGCATTGTATAAAGCTGGATTTTGATTGTACGTAGACTTCTGAGCTCTGTACTTCATTCTAAGTGATTCTTCTCGCAACTTAAGAATGAAGTCATTAATATCCAGTTTTGACAGCATTTCATTCTGTCTAAGATTAGACACGAATGAAACCCATTTTTCAGGCAATCCGTCTGCAAAATTATTAACTTTCTCTTCCATGGTAGTAGCCACCCATGTGTATGCAGTTCACTCATTAGATGGTAGAATCTATCTATAACATCGTCCAAACTCTCGTTTCCCATCGATGAGAAGTTGTCGAATTCCTTCTTTAACTCCTTAGCCTTGATTGCCTTCAATGAGGCATTCCCGTCGTACCTCTTCTCTAGCTCATCCCATAGTTTCTTGGACTGCTTATTCTCTGAGTACTGGTGGAATATCTCTTTAGGGATAGACTGTGTAATCAATGCATAGACCCTCTTCTCTGCATTATATTTGACTTTCTGCGCGTCTGTCATCCCTCCTAAGGTTAACTTTACTCCATCAGCTCCCACCGGTGTATTATATCCAATCTCGATGGCCTCCCATAGATTCGGATCCACTCCATTGAGGTAGATCTCAAAACGTTGTTTCCAGTGGGGAAACTCATCTAACGTTAAAAGCTTTGGTGGTTTATTATGATTACCCTCCTCACTCTCAAGTAGCAGCAAATTCTGGATCCTAGAGTCCTTCCCAGCAGTAAAGGCTGACATTTGATCTTCCATTGTAAATAACTTTAAGTCTAATAAGCAATTTTCACTCGGCCAACTAAGGGTGCGAATGGACTAGGCGTGCGTATGAACACTCAGTCCGTATGAACTCTACGACTGGTTCAATTGTGTGGCTGAACTAAGTGATTAGCTCAGTCGTGCGAATGAATCTGATGCGTATGAACCGTGCGACTGAGCAATGCGAATGGAGATACGACTATGTTCAATCGTACGAAGGGAGATACGACTATGTCCAATCGTGCGACTGAGCAATGCGAATGAGTGCAGTCGTGCGAATGGCTCACTCGTGCGACTGAAGCTGCTGTTATGCGAAAATTTCTAGGTTAAACGTGTTTTAGCCGTAAAAATTCGAACTTTCGCAAGGTTGAATTGCCTAAGTCCGTAGAAACCAAACTTTGATGAGCAGGGAACGTCCAAGGTCACTTTTGACACAAAAGATTGCGTTTTTAGTGCAAAAACACAAACTTTTTATCAATCTTGATTGAATCACACGTAATCAAGAGCCAAAGCTCTGATACCACTTGTCAGGACCTGGTATTTGACCGAAATACCTAGAGATTAACGTGTAAACCAGATCAAATAGTGCGGAATCCTATTTGATTGGCGATCCAATCAGTGAGAACACACGAAGAATCAATCAAGAATTGAAACTAACGTTAGAAATCGATTGGAATCGATCTAATGTGTTCTATGAACTTGGAGAACGAATTGGGAGGTTTCTGGACGGCTAGGTACGTCTGGAATCGTAATTGATCGAGAGTCTACGTTTTTCACGAATTGAGTTGTATTTATAGGTTGGTATTATTCAATCGTGCGACTGAACCATTAGTATGGTTCAGTCGTGCTATTGAACCATGCGGTTGATTCATTCGTACGACTGAGTGTTCAGTCGTGCGACTGAGCCAATCTTATGTTACAATCGTACGACTGATCCAGTCTCCTGGTTCAGTCGTGCGACTGAGTCAATCGTGTGAAGTTATTCATGCGTATGGTTCATTCGCATGAGCCATTCGCATGAGAACTTCATTATGTTAAGTTGAATGTATTAATTAATAAACATTATGTGTAATCATTCAAGCAATCACTAACCTAATTAACAATTCAATGTCGACACATTAATGAAACATTAACATTATAACTAACAAACTATCAATATCATTTCATTAATCATACCAAACAAGATCTATTACATCACATATCATGATCTAGGGACATACATGTATCAACACACCTCATTATTAATATTTTGTTGATTTGAGCTAGTTCCTATATTGGTGTTAGGCACAAAATGTTTTGATAGATTATTTGTCATTGATTCAGGGAAAGAAACATAGTTACTGTTAACTGGAGGTGCCATAGCATTGTATCACAACCCAGACCTTTTCTTTGATTTAATATGAGAATTTAGTAATTTCTCATATTGCTGAGACGAGAGCTGAAACTTCTGAAGTTTCACTTCAGTTGATGCATGATCAGCCATGGATTTGGTTAAGGAAGTGGTCAGATGCTCAACTTGTGCTTTCAAGCTGTAATTTTCAGAAACAATTTTGTCTAAATCCTTTTGTAAAGAGTTAATTTTAATTTGATATAGTTTATGTTCTCCTATATGTAAAGATTTACTTGCAACTCCTATATGTGAAGATTTACTTGCAGCAGTCAAATTCTTGTTTCTTCTCAAATATTATTTGGCTCTATATGCAATCATTGCCATTTGCCATTGTAGATCCATTTCCTCCACTACATCCAGATACAGTTCTTCTAAATCTTGTTGGCACATGTTGGCAGTGGGCAATGTACTTCCTAGGTAAGCTTGAACTGAAGGCTGCAAAAGCTGCCTTTTGTTCTTCAGAGTCTAGAATGACAGTGATAGACTTTGATTGATTGTTGGATGATGGTTTTTCAGATAATTTCTCTTTGATCATCAGATCTTTCTTTCTCTTTTCTTGACTTACTTTAAGAAGATTTCTTAGGAGGTTTTGAAGCATAGAAACTTACTTCCTCTCTATCTTCACTCAAAGCACAAGAGTTATCACCATCATTACCGGACATGAAAGCACTTCCAGCACTTCGTGTTTCTTTAAAGTGATATGGTGATACATGAGTTCTTATACTCTTGTTTCTTGATTTCTCTTCCAGTTCAAGAGCCTCAACTTCAGCCACTAGAGTGTCTAGTCCGACTGATTTGAGATCTATTGTGTTCTTGAACATGGATACAGTTTGCTTCCAATTTTCTGATAAAGTATGGAGTATTTTCTTGTTCAATTCCTCATTTGTGTATTTCAACTCCAGAATGTTTATTTCTGTGACAAGTTGCATAAATCTGTAGAATTGTTGAGAAATTTATTCACCCTCAATATGATGAAAAGTTTCATATTGTGAACGAAGGGTGTCCTTCCTAATGCTTCGGATTTTATCACTCCCTTCACAAAGTGTATGAAGAATCTTCCACAAGGAATTGTTGTTTTATAATTTTCACATCTGATCAATATTTCTTCTCGCAAAGCCATACTAAGCAAGCTATATGTTTTGATATCAACTTTAACCTTCTTAATATAATCAAGTGTAAGATCTTTTGTGCTTATGGGTTGATTGTTATCATTATAATCCAGCCCAAGGGTGGGTGGAATATAAGGACCTTCTGTTATAGAGACCCATAAGTCAAAATCTGTATAATTTACATGATTCCTAAACTTGATTTTCCATGATTTGAAGTCTGCTTTTGTTTCCAACTTCGGTGGTTGGTAAGATGATCCACTAAAGTTGGTCATGATTAGTTAAGATCTGAGATGTTAATTGATGAATATGATCAACAGGATCTGCTATTCAATTGATTTGCATATAGATCCAAGTTAATCTATCCGACAACTGTTGAATGACAAACAAGATTCACACAAAACACTTTTAAAGACAGTAGATCTAATCAGTAAAACTGACAAATCTACAGAATTCAAAGCAATTAAACACAACTAACACTGATAGATCAATCGATCTAAATCAATGAGCACTTGGCTCTGATACCACCTGTAAATCCAAGGATCGCAATCAGGAATTATCAGTGTCGGTTAAAGGCAACTCAACGTTTGCGGAATCAACGTTGGCTTGGTTTAATTGTTTTGTAGTAAATTTCAATATCAATAAAGATTCAAGAACACACTAAAAGAAACACAATTAATGAATAATATGCATTTCATTAAAACATGTTAATGATTACAAATAATGAATGAATGATATTAAATTATGTGATGAATGATGCGACGGCTGCTAGGGTTTGATTGTGAGATTTGATGTGATGTTTGCTGTTTGTGGAATTGTCGTATTGCTATTGCTGTTGCCGTCGAAGCCCCCCATGATTCGGAACCTAGGATCCATTTATATAGACAATGATGTTTCTGTTATAGGAAACACTGGATCTCTTGGGATTTGAATTATTATTGTTAAGGAATCATCGGATTTCTTGGGATTCGCATAACTGCCTTGTTGACTTGTAACACTTGTATTATACAAGTGTTTGGACTCCGCAGGAATAGTGTCTTCCGTAGATGTTTTGTTCTTCCGTAGAAGTCTTGTTCTTCCGTAGAAGTTTTATTCTCCGAAGCAATCTTGTTCTTCCGCATGAATCTTGTTCTTCCGAAGCAAACTTATTCTTTAGATCTGGTTGTTCATCCGCAGAAGAACTTCGGATGTAATTTTTCTTGTAAGAAACATATCTACGGAAGAACAAAATGTTCATCCGTAGATGTTTCTTACACTTGGTCAATTTCAGAAATTGATCAAGTATAATGTTTGTACCTGTAACCATACATAAATCAACACACAAATAAATAGGTTAACCTATATATATATAATGCATACACAATTATGAATTACAACCATTCATTACAGATATTAATTCAAGTACTAAACATATACAATATGGACTAGATCTACTGATCCTAGACCTTTTGTTACGTGTGATGCTAGGTTAAATTTAAGTCGTTATTTTTTAGATTGTTGGAAATATCTATCCTGCTTGATAGAAAGCTGATTAAGTTAACCAATTGCTGCATGGCAAACAACTTCTACTTATTAGATTATTATTTTTATGCATGTGAAGTTTATGTATAGAAATAAAAGAAGGAAAACTAAGCATGTGTCAAGGATGTGAAGGTCATTACACCTTATGATAAACGCAACACATCTTTTTGTCGTATGTTTATTTATCTTTAATGTATGTTACTTATCTACTTTTAAGATTTTAGTTAATCTTTGTTTCTTCAAGATCCACAAGCGGTGTGGAGGTCCTAACGTATCGCACAGGTTCTAATATAGTATAAACCTGCTGTAGCCCTATATAAAGAACATGAATTTAAGGTGTTTTTTAAAGCAAAGACTTTTAAAGGAGACAGTTTTAATTAATTTTAAAGTAGACAATTTTGAGATAGGCTAGCCACTTAGGTTAGATTTAGTTTGCATTCAATTGTATGTTTCGTTCCTTTAGTTTCTGATTTCAGTATAACTAGGTGGTCGCAACCATGCGTCGTGGTGATGATATTGATATAGATAAACATATTAACAGAAATGTATCATGAGGTTAGTGCTATGAAAAAACATAGTCCAAAATTTAAAACATATATAAATATAAGTACATCTTAATAATATTTCAAAATTAATTAAAAATATGTAAAAGTTGTAAGAGTAAGATAAAATATGTGTATAATTAACTATAAAGATTAAATAATAACAACAAAATTGTATTATAAGGAAATAAAAGTTGTTGAAAGTTTGTGGCTAAATTGTATTAAAATTGGGTTGTTCAAATAGCTTGTGACTCAGAGCCTGCTCGGAAAAATCTCGGAAAAAGCAATCTTGAAATGACTCGTTTTAAACAAAGCCAAGCCAAGCAAGCTCGGTATGAAAACAAGCTAAACTCGGCTTGGTACGTGACTAGCTGAGCCAGCTTGGTTTAGCATGTTTGTTAATTAGACTCACATATTTTGATGTTTTCTTATATTTTAAGAGTATAATATATTTTTAGTTATTTCTTATATCAAAATATTAAACTATATTTGGTGTATTAAATTGTTTTATATGTTGCTTTATATTTTTGTATATTTAAAATGAATTATTCAGACATACTAATGTGTTTACCTAAAAACATATTAGTTTGTTAAGTTTAGATGATGATAATGAGATTTGTAATTTATGAAAGTTGATCTAAGTTTTTTTAAATTAATTTATATTTTATGAAACTTAATATAAACCATTTACGAGTTATGTATTATGTTGCATTTTTTGTGTTTAATTGTTTTAGTTGTATTTATAAATTAAAACCAAAGCAAAACGAGCCGAGCCAAGCCAAGCCAGTTTGTTTAAAAACCAGACCGAGCCAAGCTAGATAGGTTAAAAACCTAGGTGAGCTAGAACTCAGATTTCTAGCTCGGTTTTAAATCCAAACCTAGGTGAGCTAGAACTCAGATTTATAGCTCGGTTTTAAATCCAAACCGAGCTGAGCTGGCTCGATTTAAATTCGAGTTGCGTTCGAGCATGTCCCGGCTCGACTTGATTTGACTCGACTCGTGAACATTTCTAGTTATAAAATTTAAAAGTTTATAGTGAGATTAGACAATACCAAATGTTTATGGAGGAATTATAAAAAGTCAAAAGTTTTTGAAACTTCATTATTGATCCTACTATTTAATTGTTATATTAGTAGTGTTATTTCCCAGACGCACGTTACGCATCTTGGAAACATTGTAAATCAACACTCTAACTTAAAATTTTTAGCGTGCAGCTCAGAATTTATGCCAGGTTGTGGCTGCATACTGGAAATGGCTGTCAGGACAAGAAAACTAGTACCAGTTTTTATGTGTCATCATAATTATGTAACTACAAAAACCATGAGCCTCAAATGAACACGTTTCCACCATCATCGACTTCAACAACTAACATTGCCACCCAACAAGTTTTGATGACTAACAAAAAATGCTTAAAAACATGCACAACAACATATTAATTGTCGATGGGTAACAAAGCTTCCACCTTAGCATCATCTGACATTTGATAAATGAAAAAAATGATCTAGCATCATCAACATGAACAATAAACCAAAAAAGATTAAAATCAACTATCTAAGACAACAAAATCACACTGAAGGGACAAAAACAATTGAGGGGACCACATCGACCATAAAATGTCGACGATACCACAACTTGAGACTATTAAAATCAACAAATTCCCATTTTAATGTCTGGCTCAGAGTGTGCAAAGTAATGACTCTATGATGGCTGGAGGGCGGGTTGCATGCAATAACTTGTCATCCTACACCCCTTCCATGGCTAGGGAATGTCATCAATCAACTTTTAGTCAGACCCATCAACTTATGACAACCCATTAGAAACATCTAACTTAAGATTAAAAAATCCAATATCTAACACAAGAAGGTATCCAAGGAAACATGAAACCAAGAGCAAATCGTATTGAAAAAACAACTAAACCAACTGATGATCACTATCCTCTGTTCATATTATCCTATATATGAAAAAAGGAAGCTCATCTGTAGTTGTTTTATATAGGATAGTAACTCAAAACCAAAAACCCTAAAAGGGTATCGTAGAGAGATGGAGAAGGAGCAAGATAGGTGGTTGGACCACCACCATCAAGACTATCACTATCAAAAGCCCCACCATCAAAACCCACACAATCAAGACCATCGCCATTTTTGTTCATATGTTGGATAATAACTCAAAACCAAAAACCATAAAAGGATATCATAGAGAGATGGATGGGGAGTAATAGAAGTGATCAGCCCATCACCATCAAGACCAACACCATTAAAACCCCTACCATCAAAACCCACACCATGAAGACAATCACCATCAAGAGCAATGAAGACCAAGAAACAGTTATGCATGTTGTAGATTGTGAAAAAAGGAGGTCACGGGAGTGCAAAACCACTGCTGCCATGGCTAACCTTTTAGGGTTTCGCTGGTAGCGGTGGTAGGCCACGATGGCGGGTTGTAGCGGCGGTGATGGTTGATGGCGGCAGTGGGAGGTTGCGATGTAGAGATGGATGCGCGATGGTTGCAGTGCATCCATCGCGGAGTTATAGTGGCAGGGCTCCTGCTGTAGTCCTTGATGGCGCGGTGCGATGATAAAGCGGTCACGAGATCGCTGTACGATGGTGGTGCCGGTGACAATCACAGGGCCGTCACGTGACGGTGGTGGCGGGCTAACGATGGTTGTTCTGTGAACATTCTGTTAGACCTAACCCCTAATTTTCCGCTTTACGCTGTGTTCCCGAGTCTCATTTAAGGAGAGAAAATAAAAGAAATGGAAGGAAAGAAAAATAGTTGCGTTCCTGAGTTTTTTATAATGGAAGGAAATGGAAGGATTATTAAAAACTTGTGTTCCCGAGTTTACTTAAGGAGGGAAATTGAAAGAAGTAAAAGGAAATGGAAAGAAAATAAAGACAAAAATCAATCATTCCAAAATGGAAGGAAATGGAGAGAAAAAAAAAAGAAAGAAAAGAAAAGAAAAGAAAAGAAAAAAAGAGAAAGGAAGAGAAGAGAAAAGAAGGTGTTTACTTTCTTTTCTCTGGTTAAGTAAACTCGGGAACACAATGTTAAACTCACTTGGGGGAGGGGCCAAAATGCCAACTTAATAAACTTGTGTGGTCAAACCACAACATAGCTAAAACAATTGCAGATGAGCTTGTTTTTTTTTCACATATGGGATAACGAGTGAGAGGTCCAAAGAATGAACCTTATGTAGAGAAAATTGGTATGCGAGAGGAGTGTATACATTAAGTGTGAGAGAGTGAATAATATTAATTTAAATATATGTTTTGAACTAAGGGTTCAATTTTAAGAAAACCATAAGTATTGTGATGATTTTAAAATGTCCAAAACTTCAATTTAAGAAAACCAAAAGTATTTTTATGTTTTTTTAAAAATGTCCAAAACTTAGTTCAATATAAGAAAACGATAAGCATAAGCTGGTTCAAAAGGAAACATCAAAAGAATAAGGAACTAGAGAACCAATCATATCTACATATTTTAATTGTAAAAAAATTCAAAGAAAAAATAAAAAAATAAATAGCATACATACGATTATAAAAATTTCCAAAACTTCATTATTCATAGAGGTTGAAAAATTCTATATAGTATACTTACTAGGTCCTAGTGATTATGTTATTGAATATGATTCATTATGTTACTGAATGTGATTTTGATAGTATACGTCTTTTGAAAAAAAAAATAGTTAAATAATTGAATATGTTCAAATTTGATATTTTCTAGACTTCTTGTTGTCACAAATACGTTGATGTTGAAAACAATTTACTTTTTATTAAACATTTTACTAGGTATGAAATTAGATAATCTTATTTAGCTTGTACGTTGAACAACAAAAACAGATCCACATATGAAAAGGGTAGCTAAAGAACAATGATCATTGCAATGGTACTAAGATGGATTTTTATTGTGTACATTGTACCTCTAGTGTTAGCTAGACCACATTGTTGTTTTTGTACGTTTACGATGTTAGTTAAACAACTAAACTTGACAACTACTTTTGTATAGATGTATGACGTCAGACCATTTTTAATGTGTTATTAATATAAAAAACAATAAGACCCGTTTATGACTAACATTTAGTTGCAAGGGGTGGTGAGAAGACGTTCGCACCAACATGTGCATCACAATTCTAATTTTCATAATGCAACTTAGGCAATTCCCAAGCCTTTAATTTAGTGTCCTATTCAACATATTTTTTAGGTGGGTAACTAGGGATATAAAACAATATGTGAGTGTATGATATCCTAAACTTATATATTAAAGTTTTCTTACATATTTTGGCATCTTAACTTTAAGTACGTATACCCACTCTAGTTTTGCTTTAGGTATTCTTTACATTTCTTGACTGCATCACTACGACGGCGCACAGTGATTGGATATCGCTTCTGAGTTCTTGTTGTAGGGAAAAACACCAGTTTATCATCCTCCGCGGGCTTCCAACTTTTAGAGAAAATGTAGGCAATTAGGTTCGGGACTGATAGAATCATATGCGAACTGAATGCATAAAAGCTGACATTCTTTACCTATACTGAGTAACGAGATGGTGAAGGAAAACCGAGAGCGCGACTCTTGCAAGCTCGTACCCAGGGCATCTCCTTGGCCCTCCTCCGAATGGCATGAAGTTTGATGGATTTGAAGATTTCTATTAATAACAAAAATGAGAAAACACGTTCATTATAATTAATATTCTACAAAAATGAAGAGGAGGTGAGTCATGAGCGGGTTACGATTACGAACCTGCCATCTCCAAGGATCAAAAACACGAGCATCTTTATAATTTTCTTGACCAAGATGAACTGCCCGAAGAGAGGTGAAAACTTTGGATCCTTTAGGGATTTTATAACCTTCACGTATAATATTTATTTATATATATACACTTAAGATTATAAACAAATAACAAAATAAGTAAAGCGACATTCTAATTTCTATGTTCTACAAATATAATCCTAAAATATACGGCTATATTGTACAGTATAATCATGTTATATAATTGAGACGAGTACGATACATGTATAGTGTTATAGCTCGTCTTAGCTCATTAGCAAACCTTTGATGTCAACGTCTGTCATTGTCCTCCTGAATACTCCGCTTATAATGTTGGAGACTCTCAATGTCTCATTGATGACCTATATATAACAAACACATTGCATGTTTCATATTTCAAAATATAGCCATCGTTTTAAAACACAAACAATGTTCCGCGATGCATGTCGTCTTACGCTTTGCGTGAATGGCATGGATTTATAGTCTTCCCATTCGAGAGACACCGAGTCATTCTTTTTTGCTCGAATTTCGTCATGTTCTTCCTATGAAATATTGATAATAAGGTTATTTATGCATAAACTAAATAGATAAGAATTTTAGGGTAGTTTCATATATCCCCTTTTTTTCAAATCATTTTGAAAAGCCATTATACATTATGCATTGAAAACATACTTGTTTTTTGAGAAAAAATGCATTTCATAAATTGAAAAGAGGATCTATATAATTTCTTGAATTTTTAAAGAGAAACTAAGAGAAAGTGAGCATTAAAATTTGCCTCTATTATACCAACTTTCGCATGTTTTGGCTTATCTATTTACATGTATAACCATTTAAAATAGTGTCCTCAATATCAAGTCACTTAAATATCTATTTTCTTTAATATGTTGACGATTTGGTATATAAAGTACGATTAGTTTTGGTTCGAGTTTCCGATTTACACACACATAAATTTAGGTTTTTCAACAAGAGATTTGATCAAAAATTCTAAAATCGGAAACGCTTTTTAAATTGCATTCAACAATATGCTCGTATGGTTCATGGTTATTGTATATTGTATATTTAATTTAATTTAATATATATTTGTTAATCTGGATAGGTAATGAATTATAACTTAAGCATTCTTGTAACGCCAAGTGTCACGTATCTCTAATTATTTTCCTTTCCTTCTACCACTTTTAATTCAGTTCCCTTTTTAAAACGGTGACACACACATATTCGTATATTTTTGTTTTTAAATCATACTAATATCTAATTAATCTCATGTACGTTATAATTCAAATGCTAGTCTTATTTAAAATGTCTTTTACTTCTATAACTGGGCTACCTACCTACTTATTCAATTCAAGACCTGCAAACTAAAAGACTAGTTCTTTTACTATGTGAAATAATGACAACAACCATATAACTTTTTATTTCTTATATGAGAATAGCTTAATTATGATCTATTCTAATATCTGTTACTTGCGGTATTTGAAACTCTAACGCCTGGCATAGAGGTAAAACAAGTTATCACTCAACTGTCCGTGTGAAATACAAACCACATACTAATAACCATATATATAAACTTGTATGTTTAGAAATGAGTTTTCATTTAGATTGGTAGCTTTCTTTTAGTAGATAGTTTGATATGCTCCATAACTAATTAAATAATTTAGGATTTAAATTTCAGAGTATACAGCTTTAATAATTATTTTTATAGTAATACGAATTGTTGGTTATGTCTCTATAAACACATTCAGTGTTCAAATATTGATAAGTGTAGGGTGTATATTATAATTATAAGTAAGATATTTTTTGATAGGGGTGCAAACAAGTCGAGCTGCTCCCGAACTACTCAAAATCAGATGGATAAAATGCTCGAAGAGCAGAGTTTTATCGAGCCCGAGCCGATTTCAAGCTTGAAAAAAGCTCATTCAATTATCAAGCCCGAGCTTCACGTATCAAGCTCGTGCCGGCTCACGAGCCTAAACAAGGTTTTTATTTATATATTTTTATTTAATTTATTATTTATTAAATATATTGTATAATTAATATTTATTATATATAAATTTATGATAAAATATTAAATAATATGTATCTTGTTATATATACAATATATAATTATAAATATATACCAAAAAAAATTATTGAAAATAATATTAAATAAATAAATGAGCTGAGACCGAGCCAAACTCATGCTTGAAAAAGTATTTATCAAGCCGAGCTCGAGCTTTACAAATAAAACTCGAAACGAGCCGAACTCAACCTCGAGCTCTCCTAAGTCATAACGAGACAATCTCAAGTAGAGGTGTACAAACCGTTTTTATGCCCAAATCGGTTCGGGTTCAAAACCGAACCGGTTTTTACGTGGTGAGGTCAAACCGGTTTATCTTCAAACCGGTTCGGGTTACAAACCGGTTTGGCTCACCAAAAACTCGAACCTATCAAACCAGTTCAAACCGGTTTTAAACCGGTTTTTTTTACCCAAACCGATTTTCTTACTGGTTTAACCGGTTTTTAATTTTTAAACCGGTTTTGAGTGCGGGGCTAGCAAACTGATATGAAATCGATGGTTTGGGTCGGGTTCGCGACCAGTTTGGTCCAAACCGGTTTTTCTTTAAATCCGGTTCGGGTTTTTTAAGTAAACCGGTTCCGAACCAGTTTTTTTATACATGTCTGCTCTCAAAACCGTGCGAGCTCAGACTCGACTCTGCTAGTTTACATCCTTTTTTTTCCATTAAAAAAAATAAATTACACCTCGAATTGCCGAATAAAGTTTTGGATGTTTAGGTCAAAGTAGCGCTGGGAAGTGTTACGCCGTCCTGTGAAAGGGACGATAAATGCACCTTAATTTCCGAGCCACACAATCCCCCATAATAACTTTTTTTGTTTAATTAAGCCACCACATTCTTTCTTCTTTCTGGTCG
Organism: Flaveria trinervia; assembly: GCA_025506515.1. NCBI lineage: Eukaryota > Viridiplantae > Streptophyta > Magnoliopsida > Asterales > Asteraceae > Flaveria > Flaveria trinervia. Next base: position 46,086,408 of record CM046456.1, read on the forward strand.
TCTAATCTTGCCAAAAAATAAAAACCTTTGTCCTTTTATTTTCATTTTCTTTTGGCCCGTAACTTCTTATTTTTCTTCCACCAATGTCGAATTCATGATTCTCATTTTGTTCTTCTAGTTTTATGTATATGTACTTTTCTCTCCTGATTGAGTAAATCTTCTTTTGCTTAGAAATTAAAGGAACTTTATAATAATATTTTTAATTTAATACGATAAATAAACTTTAATTTATCGAATTAGAAAAGTCCATTGATGCTCATGGACAACTTATTTCTCATTTCCTTTTACATAAGGATTTATATTCTTATTACCAATGATAAAGGAAAATAGAAAATCACAAAAATGAATATTTTAAAGTACACATTATGAAGCTTATAGTACTGTTATACCCCTATCTTAATGAGAAATGTGTTACTACGAAACCCATACACATTTTTTGGATTTTGGTACAATAGTACAGGAAGAATTGAAATTTGCATATGATGTTCATCAATCTAGGAAAGGGTTATGAAAACTTATCAGGTGATTTGTGAAAGCCTTCAGACTAGAGGAACTCATGGGATGTGTATCAAGTTTGTTAGGAATGTATATGTCCATACTAGTGCAAGAGTAGCATGAGTCAACGATACAAATTAATTCCCTATGGATGTGGCCATTTACCAAAGATTAATATTAAGTTCATTTTGTTTAATAGTAGTCTTAGATGAGTTATCGAATGCTTTCTAGTTGAAAATATCATGGTGCATCCTTTTCACACATGATATTGCATTGGTGATGGAGAATATACTTGGGGTAATTCACAACCTTGGCGAACCCAGAGCAACCGTAGAGCGCAAAAGTCTAATGCACCCGCTGGTTTAAGAGGAAAGTTTATTGTAACTTCAATGGGGCCAATAGTGAGGAACACACCCTAGTTAATTACTGGAGGCCTAGTTTTATTACAAACAACCAAGTTCAAGTATCTATGATTGTTCATCAAGAGCAAAAAGAAGAACAACTTCATTTGTTATATAATAGTCTTGCTAGAGTTATTAAAGTTTATCCAGTTTCAAATACCATGGCGCATCCTTTACACATATAAATTATATTGTGTTAGTGACAAAGAGTATTCTCAGTGTAAATGACAAGCTTAATGAATCAAAAGCAACTTTAAAGAGGAAAGCTCTATGTACGTATCTATTGACTTAAAATCGAGATCTTTACTATAACTTCAGTTGGGCTAATAGCGAGGAAGACACGCTAGTTGACTATGACAGGCTAAGTTTTACCGCAAACAACCAACATCAGGTCACCACAATGATGGGGACCTTAACTGTGCTGCAGCTTACCGCATGAAGACTAGTTAATGTTAGAGAAGGGCAACCACTTGCATTAGTGTAATAAAACTAATTCTTTGGGATTGTAGATCAACCGACTATGTTCTACGAAACAGTTGGCTACCCACTCAAAAAAGATGCAATTGTAAAAGTTGAAGGTAACATACATGAGTACGATGAGGTGCATACGTGGGCACACAAGGTTCAACCAGATAAAAAATAAAAAAATTAAAATTAGATTAGGGGCAATGCACATTTTTAGATAAGATAAGGGATGATAAATTGAGATTGTTCGAGCATGTATGGAGGAGAGAGGTGGTGATGCTTGTAAGGAGCATAGAAAACTTTATAATGAAGGGGAAAGAAGTAGAAGTAGACCAAACCTGACTTGTGATTACATTAGGAAGGATTTTGTTAGACTTGGACCTATACTAAGACAAAACTAGTGAAAGAAGTTTTTAAAATCGGCAAATGGATCTTACGAATTTTTAGGAGGGCATATAGCGTTGGACTTAACTAGGGCTTAGTATCTTGACTTGTACTTTATTTTAGTTACCTTCCGTTATGGGTATATGTTAGCTACTTTTTACGTTTTCCTTTTAATTTTAGATCGAGTGACTTTAGTTATAGATGTGACTTTAGTGATATGTATCATTTTAATCTTAGGGCACCTTTAGTTTTAGCTACTTTAGACTTAAATGTTTTTATGTTTTTTTTTCCTTCTACTATTAATAGATTCTGTTTTGACACTTGTTTTTTCTTGCATTTTTTCGTATATTTTTTTTCTAAAAAAGGGTTTTTCGAAGCAGGGTTTTGATTTGATTATCCAATTAGATAGAGATAACATTTGCACTCATCTTATTGTTTCGATTTTTCTTTTTAAGTTTTATTATAAGAATGAGAGTTTACAACATATGTATGTATGTTTGCTTTTATAATAAGGCATGTGAAGTAACATTAGTTAGATAATTGAAAAGATGCATGAAGGACAATAATATCTTGTGTACATAATAAAGTAAAAGCTAGGTTATAATTATACGTTTTACACGTATATAAAACATGATGCGTGAATTATTAATATGCATTTCATGGTTAGATGTGTAAATAATTGTTCTTCTATTTTTTATCTACGTAAGTGTTATATTCTTTATTTAGAAATGCAATCAAAGGACTCGTAGAGAGTGGTATATACATAATTTTCTTTCATATTATTTTATTAATTACACTAAAAGTCACTTGTCTAAATGCAACCCGATATATATAGTTTGATAAAAGTTCAAAAGGTAGATCGAACCTTGAGCTGAGCAAGAGCAGATGGTGTGTCAGTCAAGAATTTAACCGCAAGAGTCATGGTGGTTGATGTCGTGTCATAACCTGCGACTAATAGAGACACCAAGAAATCTACAATTTCATTATCAGTAAAACAATGGCCGCCACCACCATTACTGTCAAACAATGCCTCCAACATGTCTTTTTTCTTCACCCCTCTTTCACGCTCTCTTCGTCTCTCTGACTATGGAACTTAACTCCTCCGCCACCCTTTCTCTCGCCTAAAAGTGTGAACATTTTGATTTACATGTTATTCAATTTATACTACCAAATAGGAATTTATAAAATATATAAAAGTGTATTTATTTATATATTATATAATGCATTTATACAATAAGATTACGTACCTGAATAGCATGACGGTAAGTAACGGATAACATAGGAATAGGAATGCAGAAAAAGCCTTCAATGACTCGCGTATATGTTTTTCTTAAATTCTCGGTCCACTCACATGGGTCGATGCTCAATAGTTGCTTCAGTGTTAACTCGAACGTTATCTGTAAAATGTATAGTTATTAATTTATTATTATATTATAATTATTTATTTGAGGATAACATAATTGATCCAAATCAAATCTAGAATAATGATGCCCATAACACTTTTGAGTGAACACATGGAATGGAATAAATGGAAGGTTCCAAGCATGATGCACTCACTACATAAGATCATCACATATGCACATGATGTTATTATTCATTCTCATGTTTCTCTAATTATAATTTAATGTATATTTTTTTAATGTATCAACAATTAGTAGTAGTTTAATCTATAAGAAATAGAAGTTTTTGATTCACATTTATAACCATTTAATTGTGAAAAACGCTGGTAATTTTCAAAATATAAATTAATTTATGTTACTGCTCGGTATAAACGTAGTGGAAAATGAAAATATTTTTTTCCAAAATGAGATTAAATTGTTTTATTAATAAAAAGGAAATGAACCCATGTGAGTGAGTACATGAATGTTCTTCTTTAGCCGGATTGACTGATAGCCCACCGTGTAAAACTGGTACCATCAATGCACAAAGTACAACTTTAATTTCTATTTTGTTTTAGATGATTTTACAAAACGAGTTTAAAGATACCTAAAAAACCATCCCAAGTATAAAATGATACGGACTAGCGAAACCGTAGCTTAACTTTGATTGGGAGTTATTATAATTTCTCTTCTTTATCTCTTCTAATAACTAGATTATAAAAATCCAAACATTAACTTATTTTAAAATCCAAAAAATAACTTATAAGTTGATAATAGTTCACAATATTAATTTACCTAATAATAATTATAACTTTATTTTTCGTTAAAAGTAATCCTAGTAGCATAATTATTATTGTTTTACACCTTGTTTTCATACAATTTTCGCTTTGTTTTGGTATTTCATTAGAAATTTTCATTGTAAGTAAAATCGACTGAGAATCATCTCTAAGTTTAAATATGTTTATGCTATACAAGGATTACTTTTCACAAATAAATAAATAAATTAAGATTATCATTTGTTAAACTTCTAAAGTGAATTATTTTCGGGCAAAATATTATAGTTTGAATAATTAAAATCCAGCTGGTCATATTTTTAAAGCATCGGTAACTCTTTTGATCCTTTACTAATCGCGCACAATACTAGTTCTGCCCCAACCAAAGTAGTTCAGAAGTAAGGGGACTTCAACTTATTCATCGACACCAAAATTATTGCAACAACAAAAAAGAATTAGTAACTTGGTACCTTCTTGGCTTCATCCATGAGTAGAATCCGTCCGGTCCAATTGTCCAAGTTGAGCCGGACCAAGCGGTCTATATCAACCAACAGATGGTCCTTGATGATAGTGGAGTTAGCAAAGCTCATGGTGAGAGAATGCATTCGCCTATGCAGACCGCCTCGCATGAACAACAAAGAGTGCCTCCCAACCAAGTTGGATATCGAACCGGGGTAACTCGACTCGAACAACCGCCCCTCGTTCTGCAGAATGAACGGTTCGTCTCCGGGTCGGCCGAGAAGACGGTCCGCTCTCCAAACACATGCGTTGTGAACACGGTCCCATATTTTGAGACCCGTGAATCGATAAACGGTTCAGGGTTGTCGGTCTTGTATGCTGATATGAGTTGTAGTGTTTCTCCGATGAATGGTAAACCGACGGTTCCCGGCGGAAGACCGGTTTTCCGGCAGCCGGTGTTGGCGGTTCGTCGGAGGAGGAGTGTGATGGTAATGAGAGAGATGGTGAAGAGAAGGGAGAGAAAGAGATAGTCCATCGTTATTGCATTTGTTTTGTTTGTTTTCTCTACGGTTTACATTATGTGCTGATTTGGTTTTTGGCTCTTATATTTGTGTTTTGTAAAGGAAAATATTTATTTATATTAATATTAATTCCTTCCGTATTTATGTCTCTTACGGAATTATCATATATTATCATATAAGAAGATATAAGATTTTGTGTATATATAAATGGTTGGTGGGTAATTGCTGAATATTCATTCTAATTCTAAATTATCATATAATCATATAACAAAATATAAGATTTAGGGTAAATATAAATGGTTAGTGGGTAATTGCTTGATATCCATAACATTAGCTCGTATGTTATAGGTGTTAAATAAATAAAATATTAATATAAAAAATTTATTAATTATACAATTATATCTCTTTTCTTTTTACTCTAATAAAAAAATAAATACGAGTGACACGTGTCAGCATCACAATCAATCTCATCAAAAGTTTCCCGCATCTCTCTCCTATAAATAATTACGTTAATCTTACTACTCTAATAATTTTATCTTACTACTCTAATAAAAGGATAAATAGAGGTGCCACGTGTCAGCACCATAATTATTCTCACCAATTTTTCCCCGCCTTTATATCCTATTAAATAATTACCTTAATTACTAATAAAATTATTTTAATACATTTTAATATATAATAATTAAGAAAGAAATTTATTTATTAAGTTATTTCTAATAAAATGATATTTTTTAATAAGTCAATTTTTTAAAAAAAAATCAAATTTGGAAGTTGTATTAAGATATTTTTTAATAATAACATTTTTATATGGTTTGTTTTAAAAATGACATTTTATATTGTTTGTTTTAGAAAAAAAATATTTTTTAAAAAATAAAAATAAAAACAAAATTTTAAAAAGTTGATATCACTTTTTTATTATTTATAATCATTTTTCATACGTAATTTCAGTTATATCATATCTTAAAATATTATTTTATAATTAATAAATTTATTATATAAATATTTTATTTGTTCAACCCGTAGTACAAGGGTTTACTAAAGCTAGTCCTAAGATATAATAAAATAATAAAACATTGATATCAGCTTAAATTAATTTTTTATTACAACTCCCAGTTTTGATTATTTTTTGTTTTTAAAATTTTTTTGACTTTTAAAAATATCAATTTATTTAGAAATAACTTTAATAAATACATATTTTTCTTAATTTATAAAATATTAAAAAGTAATAAAATAATATTATTAGTAATTAAACTAAATATTTAATAGGAGAAAAAAACGAAAAAATTTGGTAAAGATTATTGTGGTATTAACACGTGACACCTTATTTAAATTGTTGTTAGAGTAGAAATATTATTGTTAGCAAAACGTAAATCTATAATAATCTCTCTACTCTAATAAAAGGGTAAATATGAGTGATACGTGTTAGCGGCGCAATCAATCTCACCAAAAGTTTCCTGTCTCTTTTTCTCCTATTAAATAATTACCTTAATTACTAATAATATTATTCTAATACTTTTTAATATTAATAAAAATGTAATAAATCTCTTTCTTAATGTTATTTCTAAATAAATTAATATTATTATCAAGTCAATTTTTAGAAAACAAAAAGTATTCAAATTTAGGAGTTGTAATTAAAAACTTTTTAAAAATGATATTTTATATTGTTTGTCTTAGAACAAAATATATTTTTAAAAATAAAAATAAAAACTAAATTTTAAAAAGTTGATATCACTTTTTTATTATTTATAATCATTTTTATACGTAATTTCAGTTATATCATATCTTAAAATATTATTTTATAATTATTAAATTTATTATATAAATATTTTATTTATTCAACCCGTGTAATACACGGGTTTACTAAAGCTAGTTCTAAGATATAATATGACTAAAATGATAAAACATTGATGTCAACTTAAAATAATTTCTTATGACAACTCCCATTTTTGATTATTTTTTGTTTTTAAAATTTTTTTGTCTTTTTAAAAATATCAATTTATTTAGAAATAACTTTAATAAATACATATTTTTCTTAATTTATAAAATACTAAAAAAAATACTAAAATAATATTATTAGTAATTAAAGTAAATATTAATAGGAGAAAAAGATGGGAAATTTTGGTAAAGATTATTGTGGTATTAACACGTGACACCTTATTTAAATTGTTGTTAGAGTAGAAATATTATTGTTAGCAAAACGTAAATCTATAACAATCTCTACTCTAATAAAAAGGTAAATGTGAGTGACATGTGTCAGCACCGCAATCAATCTCACCAAAAGTTTCCCGTCTCTCTCTCGTATTAAATAATTACCTTAATTACTAATAATATTATTTTAATACTTTTTAATATTTAATAAAAATGAAATAAATCTCTTTCTTAATGTTATTTCTAATAAATTAATATTATTATTAAGTCAATTTTTAAAAAACAAAAAGTATTCAAGTTTAGGAGTTGTAATTAAAAACTTTTTAAAAATGACATTTTATATTTTTGTTTTAGAACAAAATATATTTTTAAAAATAAAAATAAAATCAAAATTTTAAAAAGTTGATATCACTTTTTTATTATTTATAATCATTTTTCACACGTAATTTTAGTTATATAATATCTTAAAATATTATTTTATAATTAATAAATTTATTATATAATATTTTATTTATTCAACCCGTGTAATACACGAGTTTACTAAAGCTAGTTCTAAGATATAATATGACTAAAATAATAAAACATTGATATCAACTTAAAATAATTTCTTATTACAACTCCTAGTTTTGATTATTTTTTATTTTTAAAATTTTTTTGTCTTTCTAAAAATATCAATTTATTTAAAAATAAATTTAATAAATACATATTTTTTTAATTTATAAAATACTAAATAGTACTAAAATAATATATTAGTAATTAAAGTAAATATTTAATAGGAGAAAAAGACAGGAAAATTTTGGTAATGATTATTGTGGTGTTGACACGTGACACCTTATTTAAATTATTGTTAGAGTAGAAATATTATTATTAGCAAAACATAAATCTATAATAATCAATTAATATAGAAAAATATTTGTAAAGAATCATATAAAGATGATGCAACCCAAAACATCCAAAGTCTATCTTGTATGCATGCACAGAAGTAATAAGTAGAATATTCGGAAGTTTCACACTAGGTCTTCAAAAATATTCTAAGTGTGAAATCTTCCGAAGCTAAGACCAATATCTTCCGAAACCAAATATGAAGTCTTCCGAAGCTTCAAAGACAAAGTCTTCTCAAGCCAACTCATTAAGACAGATTTCTTCCGAAAACTTTTGAGTGCATGCTTTATCTCATGTACGTTTTACCATAAAGTTGGACCACCTTTCCGTTACAACTCTATTTGACTTACCAAATTTCACAAGTTGATGAAAGGTCCATGCTTATGGTAAATTATACACTGAGGTCTTGATTCTGTTACTTTCTACTTTATGTACTTTTATCCTTTTTGTAATATATTAGGATATGAGCTATGGCATGTCATAGTCACTAGTCAAAAGACAATCTACCTTTTGACTTTACAATGATTTTTTTGTTGTCTAGATCATGTATCCAGCTGACCTTCAAAATATGACCGACTGTAAGATGTAGTATAAAGTATCTCAGGTCCTTTTCTATCTTTATGCTTTTTATGATTTGTAAACACTTGTAAGGAACTTGAGAGAAATATACATCATTCTTGAAAACCAAACACTTGTGTTATTGTCTTTATTATTTGTGTTTCTTAGTATCAAAGTGTGATTGGTTACTAGTTTCCCATTTGATCTGTTAAGTATTCTAACTCACTTTCCTCATTGTGTGTTGTGTTATAAGTGACCATCCCTTAAACGGTCCTACAATTGGTATTAGAGCATTCCAAGCTCTTGATTGTAAGATCTCACTATCTTGATATCCCTTAGACACACAAAATATTTAACATCTCAAATGGCAGCTATCACTAAAGCTGATATGGAAACTAGAACCATGACAAAGTCCCCAACTGATCACTCCTGAAGACTTTGACACTTGGTGCCAAAGAATGGAAGGTTTTATCAAGTCATAAGACTCCAAGATGTGAGAATCTGTTGTCTTAAGACTTTACATACCAAGCACCTCCTCGGCTGCTGGAGGTGGTATGATTCCAACGGCTGTAGATATTTACTCTAATAAAGACAGAAAGAGAGTAGAGATTGATCAGAAAGCCATGATAGCCCTTCAGACTGCTCTTCAAAACTCTGTATACAAAGGTTTTAAGAAATGCAATACAGCTAAGCATCTGTGAGATGCATTGAGACTAATATATGAGGGTTCTACTGAAGCCAAGGAGAACAAGAAGGATCTCCTGAAGCAGAAGTTTGAAAACTTCACTTTTAAAACAAGTGAACCATGACTCAACAATACTTTAGGTATGTTGAGATTGTGGACACTCTAATGGATGTTGGAGTGACTCTTAAAAAACAAGGACATTGTAAGGAAGTTTATGTCATCTCTTCCTAGGCAATGGACACATTACTGTGTTGTTATCAAGAGGACTGAGAACCTTAAGACTCTCTTTTTGACTGAGTTATATGGTATTCTCAGTGGATATTAGATGGAAATGAACATGCAAGGTTCATCTAGTAAATCTAGTAATCAAATGAGTTTAGCCTTGCATGTGACTAAAAGGGATAACATAGAACCGTAACATCATCTTATATGCTACCCTGACAACTAACAAAAGGGTCCTTTCATCACCTTCCCAGAGACACCAAGAGAAGCTACACTCAAGGATGCCTGTTCCAAAATACAAGTTCTTCACATGCCTTTGTGTCTTCTGATGAAAGCACATTCAACTTTCTATTCACCCTTGAAGACCTGGACTATATCCATCCAGATGATCTGGAGTACATGGAAATAGTCCAGCAGATGGCTTTTCTCACTCACAGAGCCAAGTAGTTCTACAAGAGGACAAGAAGGAAGTTTCCAAACAATACAACTAGTGGAAAGTTTGGGTTGGATAAAAGCAAAGTCAAGTGTTACAACTGTAACCAAATGGGCCACTTTGCAAGGTAGTGCAAGGAATCAAGAATAAATGGTGGTCAAGCACAAACTAGACCAAAGTAAGTAAGAAAGCCACCCAGAATGAGAAGCCAAAGTAGCAAGCTGCAGTTGCTATTGAAGAAGGAGGCTTTGAATGGAGTTTTCAGGTGGAAGATGCATCTCCAAACCAAACCCTAATGGCTGACAATGATGAAGCAAAGGTATTGGAACATCTCTGTATATCTGAATGTATTGCTAAAGTTAATAGATACATGTCCTACAACTTAGAGATGAGATCTAATCTTGAGTCCTTGAATATCTTAAAATTTGATTACAAAAGATCTGAAAATAACTATAAACTGAAAATAAAGGACTTAGAGAAAACCATTTCAGTTCTTAAACAAGAACACACTAACTACAGGACTCAGATCAAAGATCTCATAATCAAGTTGACTGAATGCCAGGCTGAGCTTATGATCAGCAAAGCCAGGACATAAAAATATTTTCTTGAAAAAGAGACCTTCAAGAACATTATATCTTCATCCTTGTATGCAAAAGTTTGTTATCAGAATAAGCAGGGATTGGGATCTAGTGAGATAGCTCCTCCACACACCATCTTGTCTGTAAGATCTCCTAGGTGTGGAACTTGTGAAGATTAGCTTCTTCTCATAGACCCATTGAATGAAGATGATGAAGAAGTGATAATGAAGAATGCCTCTGAGAAGAGTGAAGAAGAGGATTCTAAAAAGGGTCACTGTCCTTCTAAAGAGAGTAAGAAGACTATGATGACCAAGTCTATAGGAAAGAACTTGATCAGAAAGAGAAAAATATAAGAAAAGAAGGCTCAAGAGATCAATACCACCTTCAACTCTAAGCAGAAACAACTTTTCATCTCTCCAGGATTTGAAGTGGTAAAGACTGAAGACACTAACTTGAACTCTAGTACCAGGAGTTCTAGTTCAGTAACAACTCATCTCAACATCAATTAGAAGGCTGATCAATTGTGTACTACTGGTGCACAACCTGAACCATCCAACTCCAAAAGAAGTCCTCACCTTAAAAGGACTTCCACTACATCTGCAAAGATAAGGATGGAGAAGCAAAGTGATCAAGTTCAGCCTTGTTCACAGAAGAAGGATCTTAGGAAAAAGAAGTTAGAATTTGTTATGTGTGAGAGTTCCTCTCATCTTGCTAAGGATTGTCTTTACAATCCAAAAGGCACTCTCCACATGAACAAGAAAGAAACTTATAAGAGTATCAAGAAGAAGCAAGCTTCAGAAGGAAAGACTTTTCCTTTCGGAAGCTCCAAAATGAAGATGAAGACAGGTGGAAAATTACCTTCAGAAGAAAATTTGGTCTCGGAAGAAGGGAATACTTCCGAAACACTGAAGCTTGCTGTAGTGCTAGCTAGATCTTCCGAAGGTCTAGTCGTCAGAACTTTTGAAGTCAATAAAACTTTTGAAGTGTTGAAGGTAAAGCCTAGGCATCCAAAGGTGGTATGGAAGTCAAAGAAAACCCAACTGACTGAAGTTCTCCATCAATGGTAGCAAAAGGTCCTCAAAACTTGACTATAGGATCTATCACTGTTGCATTACCTTCAACTTCTTTTGACGAAGCCAAGACAAATAAGGCTTGGGTTTTCAAATGTAACTAATTATCTCTTTTATGAAGGAACAATTAAAGATAAAAAAGAATATATGGATAATTGATAGTGGTTGTTCCAGGCACATGACAGACAATAGGTCACTACTCCAAAAGTTTGAAAAGATTGATGTAGGACTAGTTGCTTTTAGAGGAGATGATGGTGGTTAAATTACTGGAAGGGGCAATGTCATAAATGGTAAGCTCAACATTAAGAAGGTAAACTTTGACAAGGAGCTTTGATACAATCTTCAGAGCGTATCTAAATTTTGTGATCAGAGTTATAATTTGCTGTTTACTGAGCATGAGTGCATTGTTCTTAGGCCTGGGGTGGTAATTTTTATGAGCATATCCTGCTCAGAGACCCCAGTAAAGGAAACATGTACAAGAAGGACTTGCCAGAAACATCTCCCTCTTAAGAAGTTTCATGCTGTAAGGCCCCGTTTCCAGGACACTTACAACTGGCCAATTATTGCACATAAAACATATAATTACATTAACTTGAAATAAAAATTATAGCGAAAATATTAAAAACAACATTTTCATTAAAAATGCTTTTGAAAAATAATATAACATTCGTTACGCAATTTCATTTGCTCTCATTGCAATGCAAAAATATTAAACAAAAAATGCCATCCAAAATGCCAAGTAGCTGGCCCGCGCCATCCTCAGCAATGCTCACCTGCCAACTGGAAAATGCATAAAAAATCAGCGTTGCTGAGGGAGTTCTATTTTTAAGATAAAAACATACTTTGCTTTCTTTCAAATCATACTATACTATTGTACATGATCACACATCATACGTACACATAGATAATATCATTATTATCTTCTTTACTGTTCATCACTTTCTTTCTTTATCTCTGTAACTCCTTCCAAATCAGTTTCATCAGCTATACCCCAAACGTATGCACACAGCGGGTACTGGACCAAAGATCATAAATGACTTCCATGACGCACAAAGCATGGCACCAGCACCGGGGCAAGCGACAAAGATCCCAACTGTATACTACACCCCAAACATATGCACAAAGCAGGTACTGGGCCGAAGATCATAAATGACTTCCATAACGCACATAGCCTTGCACCAACACCGGGGTGAGTAATCACTATAAACCATGTACTATATCACTAGTCAGTCACAAAGACTGGACCCCTGCGTGTATTCTTAAGGGTTAGCTAAACCACACACAGTTGAGCTTACGACATTTTAGAGCCGTGAACCTTCGTACATTTTGCTTGCAAGCCTTTCTTTACTTTCTCTTTCATTAATGCATGCACTCTATCATTATATTCCTCTTTTCATTATATTTCACTTTACATTACATAATAATTTATCATTTCTTTCACAACTATAACACGTAAAGCCACGGGAAAGATAAACATACATAACAGGAACATTAACATAATCATGCAAATTATCATACATATCAGCATGCATACATAACATATATCACACATACCATCATACATAAACATCAATCATACATCATATCATCATCATACAATGCTCATCACATCATCTATGACCTCAAAAAGTCAATTTACTATGCCCCCGGGAACCTCCCAAGTCAAAGCCTACATCTGCACTTTTCCTCGAAAAGTCAGAGAAATATTCTAAGTCTTCATCCGAATTTCTTATTGTTCATCCGCATTTCTTTCTGTAGATCCGCATTTCTTTTGTTCATCCGCATTTCTTTTGTTCATCCGCATTTCTTTTGTTCATCTGCATTTCTTTTGTTCATCCGCATTTCTTTTGTTCATCCGCATTTCTTTTGTTCATCCGCATTTCTTTTGTTCATCCGCATTTCTTTTGTTCATCCGCATTTGTTCATCCGCATTAATTTACTCTTCCGCATTTGTTCATTCGTATGAACTTACTCATTCGCATTTGTTCATCCATTAACTTACTCATCCGTACTTGTTCATTTGCATGAACTTACTCATCCGCATTAGTTCATTCGCATGAATTTACTCATTTGTATGTGTTCATTCGCATGAACTTACTCATTCGCATTTTTTCATTCGCATGAACTTACTCATCCACATTTCCATTTTACTCATCCGCATTCCCTTTTACTCATCCGCATTTCCTTTTACTCATTCGCATTTTCTTTTTACTCATCCGCATTGACTTTTACTCATCCGCATTGACTTTTACTCATCCGCATTTGTCAATGCTCATCCGTATTGACTTTTACTCATCCACATTGACTCATACTTACCCGCATTGGTTTATATTCATCCGCATTGACTTTTACTCATCCATATTTGTCAATGCTCATCCACATTGACCTTTACTCATCCGCATTTTTCAATGCTCATCCGCATTGACTTTTACTCATCCGCATTTGTCAATGCTCATCCACATTGAATTTCATCCGCATTTGTCAATGCTCATCTGTATTGACTTTCATCCTCATTTACTACACTTAGGAAAATTCTAAAACCTAGGCATATGAGCTACTGTTTGGGCGCATGAGCTGCCCAAGTCACACTTAATATCAGATTCAGTCCCCAAACCTCATCTATCATGTTCTAAGCTTAAATCTTACATTCTAATTCTTAGAAACACAACCTTAACAATATCAAACACGAACATAGTCCAAAATCAAACCCCACCCGCAACATACACACATTCATACATACGGGTATGAAACCCAGTTTTATAAAAATGTACATTCATGCATTTCTTGCCCCAAAAGTAGTTAAAAATTTAAAATAGGGGTTCTAGAACTCCCCTTATCAGCCTCTTGGGTATGACCTCCTTCAAAACCTGTTTGCTACAAGTTCACACCTAGAAACCCACCAAAACACACACCTGTTCACACACAAACATACATAAGCACACGACCGAGGATGGAACCAGTTAAGAACACTCAAAAAATATGAATTCTTACCTTGAATTCGATTTCTTCTTCTTGTTCTTCACAAATCCAAAAGTTTCAGCTCCTTTTCTTTCTCTCTCTACCAAGATCCAATGATTTGGGTGTTGTAAGAAAAGAGTGGGCGACCATGCCCACTTTACACCAACTTTCAAACCTTTTTGTCCTTTTGACATTTTTAACCCCTTAACTTGGGTTAAATAGATTTTCTTTCTTTTTCTTTCTTTTTCTTCACCTTATTCTTCTTTCTTTGACTTTAAAAAATAACCGGGTGTTACAAGTCCACCCCCTTATATAGGTTTCGTCCACAAAACCTGTTATTCCTTGAACAAACGTGGGTAATGCTGTCTCATCTCTTCTTCAGTCTCTCATGTAGACTCAGATCCCTTTCTGTGCTTCCACTATACATGCACAAGAGGAACCACTTTATTCCTTCGCCTCTTCTCCTTATGATCAATGATCACCACTAGTTGCTCCACATAATTGAGCCGTTCATCTACCTCGATATCCTTGAGTGGTACCATCATGTCCTTGTCTGCTAAACACTTTCTCAGATGAGATACATGGAATGTCGAGTGAATTCCATTTAACTCTTCTGGTAACTCTAGTCTATAGGCCACCTCTCCTACTCGAGAAATAATTCGGAAAGGCCTTTGTACCTTGGGCTCAACTTGCCCCGCTTTCTGAACCGAATAATACCCTTTCAAGGTAAGACTTTCAACATAACCCTATCACCCACCTAGAACTCAATCAGCATACGTCGTTTATCAACATATGACTTTTGTCTATCTTTGGCTGCCTTCATGAAGGCTTTGATCTTTTCAAGCTTCTCAGTCGTTGCCTCGATCTCCTCGACACTCCCTAACTCTTCCTGACCAATATCACCCCAATAGACGGGTGTTCTACATCTCCTACCATATAGCATCTCATAAGGAGGCATACCAATGCTAGCATGATAACTGTTGTTATATAAGAACTTAGCTAATGGTAATTGGTCATCCCAACTTCCTCCAAAATCAATGACACATGCCCGAAGCATATCTTCTAGCATTTGAATCGTCCTCTCCGACTGACCATC
This sequence comes from Flaveria trinervia, assembly GCA_025506515.1. Lineage (NCBI taxonomy): Eukaryota > Viridiplantae > Streptophyta > Magnoliopsida > Asterales > Asteraceae > Flaveria > Flaveria trinervia. The sequence continues at coordinate 46,101,915 of CM046456.1, forward strand.
CGTCTGAGGATGATAAGCGGTGCTAATAAGTAATCTCGTTCCCATCGCATCGTGGAATTTCTTCCAAAATTTAGATGTAAACCGAGTGTCACGATCAGACATAATGGACACCGATACACCATGACAAGTTACAATTTCTTTGATGAACAGATCTGCCAACCTCTTAGATGAATATGTCTCACGAATCGGTAGGAAGTGAGCACTCCTCGTCAATCGATCAACTATCACCCATATGGCATTGTATCCTCGCGCGGTGCGCGGTAGCATCATAATAAAATCCATGGTGATTGCTCCCACTTCCACTCTGGTATATCCAACGATTGGATCTTCCCATACGGATTTTGGTGCTCGGCCTTCGCTTGTAAACAAGTAAGGCATTTACTCACGTACTCCACCACATCACGCTTCATACTCGACCACTAACAATCTTTCTTCATGTCTTGGTATATCTAATAGTTGTGGTGTTAGTGTATCCACATCCTTTACATAGGCCAAGTAGGCACAACATCCACGCCTCATGCACTTTCCTGCCACCGCCATCGAATTCACCTTCGGAATTTTCGTGACTCGATCACCATAAACCGTCACCGTACTCCCGTCAGGCGCTGTCAACTATATCATCTTTTTGCGACACACAATGTTCGCCTCATAGTCCGCCAACCAATCCATTCCTAGGACTACATCAAACCCATCTAAGGTCATCACAAATGGTCTAACAGGAAACTTGTGACCTTCTAGTTCTATGTCACATCCTTCTATCATCTTGGAAATCCTGATGGACTTACCTATGGCAATTTCTACATCAAAGGGCGTGTCTATATTCCTACTTATAACAGGAAATTTAGCACAGAAAGCAGGAGAAATAAAACTTTTACTAACACCAGAATCAAATAAGACAGAGGCTAAAGTTTGGTAGACTAGAAATGTAGCTGACACAACATCAGGGTCTGTCCTAGGCTCCCCTTGCGTCATCGTGAAAGCTCTGGCACTCACCCTCTGTCCTTCTCCTCCAGCCTTCTTCACTCCCGAACCTTCAGCCCTCAGCTTCTTGCAATCCCTGCTTATGTGGCCTTCCTCCCCACAAGAATAAGACCTCCTCACACCGTAGTTCTTCGCCACATGTTTGGTTCTTCCACAACAGAAATAGACATTGGTTCCCAATCTACATTCCTCAGTGTGTTCTCGTCCACACTTGACACACCTTCTCGACCCTGCACCGGATGTGACCACACGCCGGTCATCCACCCGTGCACCTTTGTTACTTGGAGTGGCCTCGCCACGTCCATACCGCTTTCCAGTTCCAATTCCGATCTCCACCATTCTTCTTACTGCCTTCAGCCACCACCACTGTTATTTCATCATACAACCTTCCCACCAAATCAATCGCCGACCTAAATGTGCTCGGTCGGGCAGCGATCATGTGCCTGCGGACATCCGCCAGCAAGCCATGAATATACCTTTTAATCTTTCATGACAAGGGTGTCACTTGATCTGGCACCAGCCGTGCTATCTCGTTGAATTTGGTGGTGTACTGCTGATGCGTCATGGTTCCCGCCTCCATCTGCAGGAACTCTCTCTCAATCTTATCCATCTCCCTATAAGGACATAACTCTTGAATCACTAACTTCTATAACTCTACCCACTTCATCCTCCCGATAGCCTTACTGCCTTCAGCTTGGACAATATTGTCCCACTAACACAGAGCTGAGTCCACAAACGAGTGGGCTGTGAACTTCACCTTCTGATCCTCCCGACACTCGCTGATATCAAGAACAACTTCCATTTCCCTCACCCATCGGTGAGCAGCAGCAACAGTGCCATTACCATCAAAAGTAGGGGGCTTACACCTTTGAAATGCCTCGTAGTTACATCCTCGTGCCGCCTCCAGCTCAGGCTCTTCTTCCTCCTCCTCTTCATCATCGGAGAGAACCATTTCAGGCTCCGGTCGCTCCCGTTCTCCCGAGGACCTGTTCCTCTCCTTTCTTTCTCCTTCCCTTACAGCCTTTATTACTTCTGTCAACACAGATGGTAGGATCGTCTGCATGACCTGATGAACTTCTTCCACAACAGCCTCCTTTACTGAGGCTCTCAAATTGGCGCTCTCATCACCGCCTTCGGATGAGGGGTCTCAGGTTCTTCATGAACCACCTTTTTGGCTCTAGGCCTTCCTCTCGTTGCCCGTGGTTCAGCACCACGACCTCCACCACATGAAGCTTTAGATGATCTACCACCAGCCATCCTCTAACACACACACTGAAAGATTCAAACACCAACATGGTCATTCAAGGGAACAACTTAGTTTATGTCAAGTATAGTAAGTCCTTAATTACAGTGGCCAGTTATGATTATCCACTTACTTTACTCTTTGTACCCCGAACATTACCTGTCCTGACTACATCAGTATCTAAATCTACCAGCAACCCATAACCACATAACATGCGCACGTAATACCGGTTAACATTAAGAAAATACCTGATGCCACGCAACTACTCGACTGGCATCCCTTCCATTTCCGTCCCATTTTCAGTTAAAGTTAAGGTTTATTTTGAAAATTTACCCATTTCACTTAAACTTTGGCTCTGATACCAACTTGTAAGGCCCCATTTTCGGGACGCTTACAGCTGGCCAATCATCGCTCAAAAAACAGATAATTACATTAACTTGAAATGTACGTTGTAGCGGAAACATTAAAAACAACATTTTCATTAAAAATGCTTTTGCAAAATAATACAACATTCGTTACGTAATTTCATTAATTCGCATTGCAATGCAAAAATATTAAACAAAAGAATGCCATCCAAAATGACAAGTAGTAGCCCCGCCCCATCCTCAGCAATGCTCACCTACCAACTGGAAATATATGAAAAGTTAGCGTTGCTGAGTGAGTTCTAGTTTTAAGATAGAAACATACTTTACTTTATTTCAAATCATACTAACTGTTGTACATGATCGTACATCATACGTGCACATAGATAATATCATTATTATCTTCTTTACTGTTCATCACTTTCTTTCTTTATCTCTGTAAGTCCTTCCGAATTAGTGTAATCAGCTATACCCCAAACGTATGCACATAACAGGTACTGGGCCGAAGATCATAAATGACTTCCATTAAAAACAAAGCCTGGCACTAGCACCGGGGCAAGCGACAAAGATCCCAACTATATACTACACCCTAAACATATGCACAAATCGGGTATTGGGCTGAAAATCATATATGACTTCCATAACGCACGTAGCCTGGCACCAACAATAGGGTGAGTAATCATTATAAACCATGTACTATATCACTGGTCAGTCACAAAGACTGGACCCCTGCGTGTATCCTTAAGGGTTAGCTAAACCATACACAGTTTAGCTTTCGACATTTTAGAGCCATGCATCTCCGTGCATTTTGCTTGCAAGCCTTTCTTTACTTTCTCTTTCATGCATGCACTCTATCATTATATTCCTCTTTTCATTATATTTCACTTTACGTTACATAATACGTTATCATTTCTTTCACAACTATAACACGTAAAGCCACGGGAAAGATAAACATACATAACAGGAACATTAACATAATCATGCAAATTATCATACATATCAGCATGCATACATAACATACATCACACATACCATTATGCATAAGCATCAATCATACATCATATCATCATCATACAATGCCCATCACATCATCTATGACCTTAAAAAGTCAACTTACTATGCCCCCAGGAACCTCCCAAATCAAAGCCTACATCTGCACATTTCCCCGAAAAGTCAGAGAAATATTCTAAGTCTTCATCCGAGTTTCTTATTGTTCATCCGCATTTCTTTCTGTTCATCCGCATTGTTTTTGTTCACCCACATTTCTTTTGTTCTTTCGCATTTGTTTTGTTCATCCGCATTTGTTTTGTTCATCCGCATTTCTTTTGTTCTTCCGCATTTTTTTTGTTCATCCGCATTTGTTCATCCACATTAATTTACTCATCCACATTTGTTCATTCACATGAACTTACTCATCCGCATTTGTTCATCCACATTAACTTACTCATCTGCATTTGTTCATTCACATGAACTTACTCATCCGCATTTGTTCATTCGCATGAACTTACTCATCCGCATTTGTTCATTCGCATGAACTTACTCATCCGCATTTCCATTTTACTCATCTGCATTTCCTTTTACTCATCCACATTTCCTTTTACTCATCCGCATTTCCTTTTTTCTTATCCGCATTGACTTTTACTCATCTGCATTTGTCAATGCTCATCCGCATTAACGTTTACTCATCGGCATTGACTCATACTCATCCGCATTGGTTTATTCTCATCCGCATTGACTTTTACTTATCCGCATTTGTCAATGCTCATTCGCATTGACCTTTACTCATCCGCATTGACTTTTACTCATCCGCATTTGTCAATGCTCATCCACATTGACTTTCATCCGCATTTGTCAATGCTCATTCGCATTGACTTTCATCCATATTTACTACACTTAAACAAATTCTAAAACCTCGGCGTATGAGCTACTGTTTGGGCACATGAGCAACCAAGGTCACACTTAACATTAGATTCAATCCCTAAACCTCATCTATCATGTTCTAGGCTTAAATCTTACATTCTAAGCCTTAGAAACACAACCATAAGAACATCAAACACGAGCATTATAGAGATTATTGAAGAGGCTGATGCAACCTAAACATCTTTGGTCTCTCTTGCATGCTGCACAAGTACATTGAAGTGGAATGCTTCGGAAGTTTCACATGTGCAACAGAAATACTCTAAGTGTGAAATCTTCCGAAGCCAAGACCAACATCTTCCGAAGCCAAAGATGAAGTCTTCCGAAGCCTCAGAGACAAAGTCTTCCGAAGCTCAAGTTCATGAAGACAAATTTCTTCCGAAAACTTTTAAGATATGCTTTATCTGATGTACTGTTCCATAAAGCTGGACACCTTTCCGTTGCAACTCTGCAAGTCACCACTACATAGTTTGGTGAAAGGTCCATGCTTTTGGTAACTGTACATTGAGGTCTTGAGTCTGTAACTATCTACTTTATGTACTTTATCCTTTTGTAATAGATAAGGATTTGAGCTATGGCATGTCATAGTCACTAGTCAAAAGGCAATCTTCCTTTTGACTTTACAATTGATTTTGTGTGTGTCTAGTCAATTGTATCCAGCTGGCTTTCAATGTATAGCCGGCTGTAGGATGTTGTATAAGTATCTCATGTTCTTGTATCTTTCATTTATGCTTTGTAACACTTGTAATAGAACATAGAGAAAGCAATATACTACATTCTTGAAAACCATATACTTGTGTTCTTTGTGTTCTGTCTCTTACATTACTTGTGTCTTAGTGTCTTATCTTGGTTAATCCAGTTTACTGTTTGATTAAAGCTTGGTTAATTCCTCTTTGTGTTGTTGTGTTGTAACTCACACCTTCAACGATCCTGCATTTGGTATCAGAGCATTCAGGCTCTTGATATAAGATCTCACCATCTTAAGATCCCTCACACACACAAATACCAAACTTTCAAATGGTAGCCATTTCCAAAACTAGTATGGAAACTGGAACCATGAACAAGTCCCACTGATCACTCTTGATGAGTTGACACCTGGTGTTTAAGAATGGAAGGTTTTTCAGGTCTCTTGATTCAAGAATGTGGGAGTCTATTGAGAATGGACCTTTCATACCTAGCACACCCTCTGCTACTGGTGCTGGTATGATCCCTGATGAAGATAGGAAGAGAGTAGAGATAGACAGGAAAGCCATGACAGCTTTTCAAACTGCCCTTCCAAACTCTGTGTATAGAGGTTTCAAGAAGTGCAAAACAGCTAAGCACCTGTGGGATGCACTGAAACTGATGTACGAGGGTTCTTCTGAAGCCAAAGAGAACAAGAAGGATCTCCTGAAGCAGTAGTTTGAAAACTTCACCTTCAAAACAGGTGAGACCATGACTCAGCAATACTTCAGGTATGTTGAGATTGTGGATACCCTAGTGGATGGAGGAGTTTCTCTTGAGAATAGAGACATTGTAAGGAAGTTCATGTCCTCACTCCTAGGCAATGGACACACTACTGTGTGGTGATCAAGAGAACTGAAAATCTCAAAACTCTCACTTTGACAGAGTTATATGGGATTCTCAGTGGCTACCAAATGGAGATGAACATGCAGGGTTCATCTGGCAACTCCAACAATCAAATGGGTTCACCCTACATGTGGTTGAAAGGGATAGCATAAAACCCAAAATCATCTTATATGCTACCCTGACAACTCACCCAAGGGTCCTTTCATCACCTTCCCAGAGACACAAAGGAGAACTACACTCAAGGAAGCCCATTCCAAGAGGCAAGCTCTTCTCAAGCATTTGTGTCTTCTGATGAAAGCGTGGCAACTCTCTTTTCACTCTTGAAGACCTGGACTGTATCCATCCAGATGATCTGGAGTACATGGAAATAGTCCAGCAAATGGCTCTTCTCACTCATAGAGCCAAGAATATCTACAAGAGGACTGGAAGGAAGTTCCCAAGCAATGCACCAGTGGAAAGTTTGGACTGGACAAAGGCAAAGTCAAGTGTTACAACTGTAACTTGATGGGCCACTTTGCCAGAGAGTGTAAGGCACCTAGAACCAATGGTGGCCAAACACAACCCAGACCAAACTACACTGACAAAGTTCTCCATAATGAGAAGTCAAAGCAGCAAGCTGCTGTTGCTGTTGAGGAAGGAGGCTTTGACTGGAGCTTTCAGGTGGAAGATGCTTCTCCAAACCAAGCATTGATGGCAGATCATGATGAAGCCAAGGTATTGGAACATCTCTGTACTCCTGAATGCATTGCTAAAGTTATAGGTACAGGTCCTATAACTTGGAACTGAGATCTGATATTGAGTCCTTAAACATTTTAAAATCTGATTTTAGAAAGTTGAAAATGATTATAAGCTGAAAATAGAGGACTTAGAGAAAACAATTTAGTTCTAAAACATGAACACACAGATTTTAGGACTCAAATAAAGATTATAACCAAGTTAACTGAGTGCCAGGCTGAGCTTGTGATCAGCAAAGCCAGGGCAGAAAAGAGTGTTCTTGAAGAAGAGACCTTCAAGAACATGATATCCTCATCCCTGCATAACAAAGTGTGCTATCAAAATAGACAGGGACTGGGATCCAATGAGATAGCTCCTCCACACACAATCTTGTCAGTAAGATCTCCTAGGTGTGGAACTTGTGAAGATGAGCTTTCTCTTATAGATCCTATGAGTGAAGAGGATGAAGAAGAGATAGTGAAGAATCCCTCTACTAAGAGTGAAGAGGAGGATTCCAAGAAGGGCCACTATCCTTCTGAGGAGAAAGTGAAGACTGTGATGACCAAGTCCATGAGAAAGAACTTGATCAGAAAAAGCAAAAGGAAGGCAAGGAAGGCTCAAGAGATCAAGGCTACTTTTGACTCTAAGCAGAAACAAGTTTTTATTTCTGCAGGGTTTAAAGTGGTAGGGACTGAAGGCATCAACCAAAATCTGCTAAGAGTTCTGGTTCTTGCTCAACTCATCTTAGCAGCAAGAAGAAGACGATTTGCTGTGTACCACTGCTGCACAGCCTGGTCCATCAAACTCCAAGCCCAGTTCTCAGCCCAAGAGTACTGTCTAGCATCTGCAAAGATGAAGGTGGAGAAGGGAAGTGACCAAAGACAGTCTTACTCTCTAGACAAGGCTCTTGTGAAAAGAAGAAATTGTTGTTATGTGTGATAGCACCACTCACATTGCAAAGGATTGTCCTTCAATCCTAAAGGTACTGTCCACATGGCCAAAACAAAGGCTTCAAAGAGTTCCAAGAAGATTCAGGCTTCGGAAGGAAAACCAGTTTCCTTCGGAAGTCTCAAATCTAAAAAGAAGGGAAGTGGAAAATTCTCTTCGAAAGAACATTTGGTCTCGGAAGAAAGGAAATCTTCCGAAGCACTAACGTCTGCTGCAGTGTTTGCAGAATCTTTCGAAGGTTCAGTCATCAAAACTTCTGAAACTCCAAAAGGTTCTAAAGTTTTGAAGGTCAAGTCCAAGACTCCAAAGGTGGTGTGGACGTCTAAGAAAGACAAGTGACTGAGATTTCTCCATCAACAACAGCTCAAGATCCTCTTAGTACAACCATAGGATCTATTATTGTTAATTTACCTTCTGCATGTGAGCCCAAGACAAGCAAGGCTTGGGTTTCCAGATGTAACTAATCATTCTGTTTTGTGTAGGGACAGCTGAAGACAAACAGAAATGTTTGGATCATAGACAGTGGTTGCTCCAGGCACATGACTGGTAATAGGTCACTACTCCAGAACTTTGAAAGGATTGATGGAGGACCTGTTGCTTTTGGAGGAGATGAAGGTGGTTACATTTCTTGAAGGAGCAAGGTCACAAATGGTAAGCTCAGCATTGAAAAGGTAAACTTTGTTAAGGAGCTTGGATACAATCTTCTGAGTGTATCTCAATTTTATGATCAGAGTCATAACATGACCTTTACTAAGCATGAGTGCATTGTTCTTAAGCCTGGTATGGTCATTCCTCATGAGCATATCCTGCTTAGAGCCCCCAGGAAAGGAAACATGTACAAGAGGATTTGCAAGAAACCTCTCCCTCCGGAGAAGTTTCATGCTTCTATCCAAAGCCAATAGTGATGAGTCTTCATATGGCATAAAGAATGTGCCATGTAAACTTTAAGAACATGAATAAATTGATTAAGCATGATCTGGTCACTAAAATGCCAAAGAAAGAGTTTACAACTGATGATCACTGTGTTGCATGCCTGAAAGGGAAGCAACATAAGGTATCTCATAAGCCTAAGGAAATGAACTCCATCACTACACCCCTACACTTGTTACATATGGATCTCTTGGGCCCCACCAGTGTAATGAGTTTAGGAAGGACCTTATACTGTCTAGTGATCACAGATGATTTTACAAGATTCACTTGGTTTTTTCCTTTGAACTAAGGACGAGACTCCTGAGATTCTGAAGAATTTCATCTAAAGATTGAAATCAGTCTGATCACAAGGTCAAAATCATAAGATGTGATCAAGGAACAGAATTCAAGAATCAAACCCTTGATACATTTTGTGATGATAAGGGTATTGCAAGACAGTTTAGTGCTCCCAGGACTCCTTAGCAAAATGGTGTTGCTGAGAGGAGAAACAGGACACTGATTGAAGCTGCAAGAACCATGCTGTCTGACTCTAAGAGCCCATCACCTTCGGGGCAGAGGCAGTCAACACTGCCTGCTATGTGCAGAACAGAGTTTTAGTAGTTAAGACTCATGGGAAGACCTTATGAACTTTGGCATAAGAGAAAACCTTTCATTGGTTTTCTCAGGTCATTTGGATGTCCTTGCACCATCTTGAATACCAAAGATCAAATTGCCAAGTTGCTGAGAAATCAGATGATGGACACTTTATTGGATACTCTTCCCAAGCTAAGGCTATAGAGGTACAATCTCAGAACTAGAATAGTTAAGGTGTCAGCCAATGTGACCTTCAATGAACACATACCATGTGTTGCTGGTTCTGGTCCAGATTGGCTATTTCATCTTGATTTGGTTACCAACTGTTTTAATAAATCTTGTGAGAATGTTTCAGGATCTGCAGAGAAATTTAAATACAGGTGATCCTGACCCAAGATTTGAGCTAGGAAGACCTTCAAGCATACATCTTCAGCTCCAGTTGGAACTACTTCTGCAAATGAGGTTTCTATTAGCACAAAAATGACAAATTCAACTGATACGTCTGGTATGCCTTCAAATTCCAGCTCAGAGGCTCTACAACCAGATAAGAACACCTCAACTGTGGAAGGCAACAATGGTGATGGTGACAGTGACCAAGGATTTCTTGATGCCACTAACCACACCATAGATGAGAACATCATGATGTCACACACTGCTTGGATCAAGTTTCACTTGAAAAGTTGCTGATGTGGTGGGAGAAACATCTGTGCCAGATTTAAATTTTTCTAATTTAGATCTTTCTCAACAACTTGCTGTGATTCCTCAGCTTAGGATCCACAAGTCTCATCCTACCACAAACATATTGGAGATGTTGTCTCCGGGTAAAGACAAGAGGACAAACCCATGAAGCAATGTTATCTTCACTCTTGTTTTCTATCCCAGATAGAGCAAAGAAAGTTGAGGAAGCTCTAAGGATGGAAGTTGGGTTGAAGCCATGCAACAAGAGCTGCTTCAATTCAAAAGACAGAAAGTTTGGACCTTTGTCCTCCTCCTTTTGGAAGACTATCATAGGAACCAAATGGTGTTTAGGAATAAGAAAGATGATAGAGGCATCATCATCAAGAACAAGCAGACTGGTTGTTCAGGATACACACAAGAAGAAGGGATTGACTACACTGATGTCTTTGCTCCAGTGGCAAGATTAGAAGCTGTTAGGATATTCCTGGCATTTGCTGCATCCAGAACTTCAAGTCTTTCAACTTGATGTGAAATGTGCCTTTTTATATGGGGTGATAGATGAAGAGGTTTATGTCAAACAGCCACCTGGTTTTGTAGATCCTGATCATCCTGATTATGTTCTGCAAGCTTGACAAAGCTCTCTATGGGCTGCATCAGGCACCAGGAAGTGGTATGAGACACTGTCTGAGTATCTCTGTAAACATGGATACATGAAGTACTATAGATGGAACTCTCTTCATCAAAGGACATGAAAAGACATATTGATAGTTTTCAAGTATAATGTGGATGACATCATCTTTTGTTCAACTAATCCAAAGCTCTGCAATACTTTGAGAAGCTGATGAAAGACAGATTTGAAATGAGTGCCATGGGGGAACTCAATTCTTTCTGGAATCAGTGAGCCAGTTGAAGATGGCATCTTCATAAGTCAGTCAAAGTATGTTTCAAGACATACTCAAAAGATTCAATATGACTGACTTTAAGATTGCTAAGACACCCTAGCCAGAAACCACTCCTTTTGTCCGATCTTGAGGTGGAGTTGTAGATGAACCTTACAGGGCTATGATTGGGTCTCTTATGTATCTTACTGCTAGCAGCCTGATATCATGTTTGTACATGCACTCTGCAGATATCAAGCCAACCCTAAATGTCTCATCTTATCACTATCAAAAGGATTTCAGGTACCTAAAAGTCATCACACTTGTTCTATGGTATCCCAAGAACTCTGGACTTTCAATCTGTATGCTTATACAGATAGTGATTAGATGGTTGCATATGACTGCTGTTGGACCAAAAGAACCAATGAGCCAGATCAGAAAACCTCTAAGTCCCACACGGTCACAACAACTGCTGAAAGCCTCATCGTAGTTTGACAAGTGCTGAAGACTTCAACAGCTGAAGATCAAGTGCTGAGACCTTAACACTCTGAAGAACCAAAGTGCTGAAGTACAACAGCTGAAGAACACAAGTGCTGAAGCTGAAAGACCAAGTACTGAAGTACAACAGCTGAAGAGTTCACAAGTGCTGAAGATCAACAACTGATGTACAAAGTCTGAAGACAAAGACTGAAGAACATCAGCTGATGATATCTACTGAAGTCATCAGCTGATGAAACGCCTGAAGGTCAAAGTCTGAAGATCAAGTACTGAAGCCTCAGTAGTTTGTCACAACTGCTGAAGAGTACTTCTTCAGTAGTTGTGATATCAGTAGTTTTATTTTCTTGTTTCAGTAGTTTTGTAAAACGACTGAGAGCTTGTTCTTCAGTCGTTGTAGTTTCAGTAGTTTTATATTTTGTACTTAACTTGCTGATATGTTCTCAGTAGTTGAACATTTCAGTAGTTTGTTAAGAATTAGTTATTTCTGTATTGGATCTGCCAGTTGTCACTTTCCGTGATAACAGCAGTGACTGTTGCACTCTATATAAGGAGTGACAACCTATTGTAATGATTGAATGAAATGATGAATTGAATGGAATGAATGATTGATTCGATTAGAAATATTCTTCATCTATAAACATTCCCAGAAATCAGAAATACATACTCTCCCTATAACTGTATGCGATCTTAATGCTCACATATATTGTTAGCTTGCTACAATTTGTCTAATTCGTGTTTGTATTCCGCTGCGTTATATTCTGTTACATCAAACCTGTGATCACTGATCCTGTCAAATGGTATCAGAGCAGGTTAATCATTGATCGATCTAATAATTGATCATTGAAACTGCTATTCAAGATCCAAGTTTGATTGAATTAGCTTTTGTTTTTGCAAGAAACGGTTATAGAGATTGAATTTTTCTGTATTTCTGCTCATTCATCCTGAGATCTTTTCTTGGTTCTCATTGAGTTTGTTGTGGTTTGTCTAAAACTCTTTTAAACTTGAACTAAACTGTTTTTGAACTGAAAATGACCACTCCCTCCAATGATCCTCACAATACTGGTTCCTCAACCAAGCCTCCTATGCTGGTTAGGAATGAGTATAACATATGGCAAAGACGTATGCTCCATCACCTGTCTGTTAACAGCGCAGGGTGTTGGACATCTGTGGTACATGGTCCACACAGCCTATGGTGAATAACCCGGAAACCAATCAAATGGTTCCGAAGAGGAGGGAGCAATACTCATGAGGATAAAAAGTTGCTTGAGATTGATGCAAAAGCCCATGGAATTCTGGCCATGGCTTTGCCCAATGAAATCTATTCTGGGCTAATGCATCATGAAACTGCCCATGACCTCTGGATTGCTTTGAAAGAACAATTTGGAGGAACAGATGAGGTCTTGGCAAATAATAGAGAAATTCTTGCCCAACAATATGAGACATTCTCTCATAGAAAGGGTGAGACACTGACTCAACAATATGAACGGTTTTCTTGTTTGATCTCTGAACTAAAAATGGTCAAACTTGAATACACCATATTCAGATGAAACAGATTTCTCAGATCACTGCCTGAGAGATGGGACACATATACTATTGTCCTACGCTCCAGTGCAAGTTTGGACAAACTATCTCTCACCCAACTCCATGGGAAATTGCTCACTTTTGAGAGAGAGATAGAACAGAAGAGAAAGCTGTCTTCATCTGGAAAGCTCACTGAAGACTTTATACAGGCAACACTGCCTTGGTGGGTCATGAGTCAGAATATGCTGCATCTGAATGCCAGTATGATGAGCATATTAATTTCTCTTCGAGCACTTCTAATTCTGCATTTGTAAGTGTTGATGGTCAGTTTACTGGAGGTAATAATGACAATTTATGTTTCATTATGGATGATCTCAAGGGGATTGCTGATGATGACTTAGAAGAGATGGATATTTTGAGCCAAATGGCCTTGATAAATATCAGATCTCAGAAGTTCTACAAAAGAACTGGAAGAAAATTCCCAGGACTCTCTGGCAAAACCAAAGTTGGTTTTGACAAGAGCAAGTTGAGGTGTCACAAATGCCAACGGCTTGGACACTTTGCAAGAGAGTGTAGATCAACTGGATCAAACTCTACTGCACCCTTTGTGACTTTTCCTGGCAACAGTCAACAAAACAGAGGGCAACATCCTGTCACATCTAGTCATCATCCTCAACACAATCTCCGGCATATTTTGTTCCTCAGGGTCAAATGCCTTATCAGTACCCTTGTTATTACATGCCACAGTCAAGTCAAGTTCAAGTTCCTATGACACCACAACCTCATGCATTACCAGAACCTCAGCCTTCCCTATCTCATCAACAACCTTCATCTCAACAACACAGCTTCTTCACCCCAGGAGTTGTTGACTGGAGCAGTTTACCAGATGACTGTCTGGTCATGATCAACTGTTCTCAGGTGCTGGTCAACATGGTGGTGACAGTCCCTTTGGGAATCTAGCTCTTATGGCTTTGGAGTCTGCTGATACTTCATCTTCCAATGCCTCTACACCTCAGGTATCACAGGTATCCTCTGAGGCAAAAGCCAAATTATGTTCTGAACAATGCATAGCAGCATTTGCTTCCATTAGAGAAGCAAATGTAGCTTTAATTATAATAAACATTGAGCTAGAACAAGTAATTTCCAAAAACAAAGCTGAGTTTGAGTTTGTGCTCAAAGATAAAAATGATGAGGTTTATAAACTGAATTGCAAAATAATTGATGATAAGGCTAGAGAAGATGTACTTTTAGAGAAGTACAAAGATCTCAAAGAAACCCTTGCAGTTACCCAGGTCGAGTGTGATAGATGGGTACAATCATGCAAAGGTTTTGAAATGCTTCTTAGTAAGCAATCTGCTTCAAATGTGAAGTTTGGAATTGGTTACAATCACACTGCTCCACCTACAGATTTTCCCCAAGAGCAGAGGTAGAATCTGATGGTGAGAGTGATAACCAATCCATCAAGTCATGTGATCTACCTTCTGATACAGCACAATCAGAAGTAGCAGTCAGTATCAAGTCCTCTTTGAACCTATCAGCTGATGTTGATGGTCCAAATGCTGACATTCACATGATCAATAAGTTGATCAACTCAGGAGTCAATCCTGAAGGTCCTGAAAGGACTGGAGAGCAGGATTCAACTCCTGAAGTTCAAACTTCAACTGCTGTCAGTACTGAAGAGAAGAAAACTGGCAGTAGAAAGAGTTTGAAGACTACTAAAGATGCTGTCAAGAAAGCAACCAATGCTTCCAAAGCATTGAAGAACAAGTCTTCTGTTGCTTCACCATCTTTAGTTGATGATCAACCTAAGATGAAGAAGAAACCATGTGAAGTATGTGGTTTGTTCAATCATCTTACAGATGATTGTTGGTACAAAAGAGGTTCCAAACTCAAACAAAAGGAAGAAATTAATGAGAAAATGGTAAAAATGAAAACTGAGTTTGAGACCACATTTGTATCAGCAACATCAAATCCTGTAACCCTTAAGTCCTTAAGCAATCCAAAAAGGAAGGAGTTAACAGGACAGCTGAGGGTGCTCAAAAGAAGAAGGACAACATAGGACCTTATCTAACTCCACTAGCAATGTGTCTGATGAGCTGAAAGCTTTATCACAAAATCAGACACAGCTGGTGATGATGGTACAACATCTGTTGGGTAGAGTTAACCAACTAGATTCTCCTATGTTGAAACCACAGAAAAGGAGGTCTAAGCCAAAGGACTCCTCTTCTGCACCATCTTCTTCTCTCAGGCTGTTGTTACAAATAAACATGCTAGTTTACCATCTATTGATGAGACCAGGCCCAAAACCAAAAAGGTTTGGGTCTCTAAAACTAACTGATTGTTTATTATTGCAGGGTTCTTCAACATGCCAAAATAGCATCTGGTATGTAGACAGTGGGGGATCCATGCACATGACTGGGAATCTCTCTTCTTCATGACTACTCTCAAGGAAAGAAGGGATTTGTCTCTTTTGGCAATGATGCTAGGGGTTACATCATCGGTAAGGGCTTTGTCTCCAATGGAGAAATCAAATTTGATGATGTTAATCATGTGGAAAATCTCAAGTACAACCTCTTGAGTGTCAGTCAAATGTGTGATAAAGGCCATGTTGCCCTTTTCACAAGTCAAAACTGTAGGATTCTGTCATCCAAAGTTTTGCCCTTGATTGACAAGGTGTTGGATGATCACACTCTCCTGAAAGCCAACAGGACAGGAAGAGTGTATGCCTTAGATCTCTCTAAGAAGATAGATCTCAAGGCAATCCTTGCCTATTTTCCAAAGCCTCTTTTCAAGAATCTAAACTATGGCACAGGAGGCTTGGTCATGTTAATCTCAAAAACATGAATCAGCTTAGCCACAATAGTTTAGTCAGAGGCTTACCAATAAAGGAGTTCCACTGTGATGAAACATGCACTGCTTGTTTAAAAGGAAAACAGCACAAGGTCTCATTTCCTCCTATTGAAGTGTCCAAGTCCACTGCCTGCTTGCAATTACTGCATATGGATCTATTTGGTCCTGTGAGAGTAATGAGCATGGCAAGGAAGAAACTGTCTGGTAATTGTGGATGATTACTCCAGATTTGTATGGACTTTCTTTCTACACTCAAAGGATGAGGCTGCTCAGAAGATTATCCACTTTGTGCTGTACATTGAGAAGCAGTATTCCCTTCCAGTCAAGTGTATTAGGAGTGATAATGGAACTGAGTTCAGAAATCATACACTTGATGACTTCTATCTCTCAAAGGGAATCAAAAGGCAGTTCAGCATTCCAAGGACTCCGGAACAAAATGGAGTAGTGGAGAGAAAGAACAGGACTCTCATTGAAGCTGCAAGGTCCATGCTGGCTGACTCAGGTTTGCCATTGACCTTTTGGGCCGAAGCTGTCAACACAGCTTGTTATGTGCAAAATAGAGTGTTAGTAAATCAGAGGTTGATGAAGACTCCATATGAAGTTCTCCATCATTTGGCTCCTCTGATTTCATTTTTCAAAGCTTTTGGGTGTCCCTGTTTTATTCTCAACACAAAGGATCAACTCCACAAATTTGATCCTAAGGTGGATGCAGGATACTTTGTTGGTTATTCATCTACTTGCAAAGCATACAGAGTCTTCAACTGCAGAACAAAGATGGTTGAAGAAACTCTACATGTTAAGTTTAATGAATCTCCAAAGGACAAGATTCCACAAAGTCCTGTGGAGTTATTTGATTTGGACATACTGCAATATGTTCCTATCAAACTCCTGCTGTTGCTCCTGTCAACAGTTCACCACCTGGTGGTACTGCTGATGATGATGATGATTGCAGTACTCACCTCTTCAGGTTTAGTGATCAGCTGCCTGATTCAACTAGACCTGATGTTCCTGTAGCGCCAGTAGCACCATCCACAACAAATGCTGATGAGATTTCTTCGAATTCAACTTCCTTTGAATTACCATCCACTGATTGGTTTCAAGTGAAGATTCACCATCACCATCTGTTGCTGCTGAACCGGCTACAAACACTTGCACAGATCTCATTGTATCAAGATCTGAAGAATCACCCCATGTCTCAAATCATTGGTGATATCACTGCTGGAGTATCAACAAGAAGTCAATTGTCAAATTTCTGCTTCTATGCTCTCTTCATCAGTCAGCAAGAGCCAAAGAATTATCACATTGCTTTAAAGGACAATGGATGGGTTGATGCCATGCAGCTTGAGCTTCTTCAGTTCAAGAAACAGCAAGTGTGGGAACTGTTCCTCTACCTCCAGTAAGTGTGCAATAGGCACTAAATGGGTGTTTAGGAAAAACTGATGAAAATGGGCTTATTGTTAAGAACAAGGCCAGACTGGTTGTTCAGGGGTGCACACAAGAAGAATATGTTATGATGAAACCTTTGCCCCTGTAGCCAGACTGGAAGCAATTCGATGTTTTTAGCTTATGCTGCTTATCAAAAACTTAAAGTCTTTCAAATGGATGTCAAAAGTGCATTTTTGTATGGAAAAGTTAAAGAAGATTTATGTATGTCAACCTCCAGGCTTTGAGGACAATAAACATCCTAATTGGGTGTATAAGCTTGATAAAGCTCTTTATGGTTAAAACAAGCTCCAGAGCCTGGTATGAGACATTGTCAAACTTTCTTCTGGAAAACAATTTCACTAGAGGCTCCATTGACAAGACTTTATTTATTAAGAAAGCTGGGCAGCATAATCTACTTGTTCAAATTTATGTAGATGATATCATTTTTGCATCCTCTGATCCAAAGTTGTGTGCCTTTACAAAGTTGATGCAACAGAAGTTTGAAATGAGTGCCATGGAGAATTACAGTTCTTTCTGGGGTTGCAAATCAAACAAGGCTGATGGAATTTTTATTCATCAATCCAAATATACAAAAGATCTTTTGCAAAAGTTTGATTTACAAAACTGTAAGCCCTGTTCTACTCCCATGAGCAGCACCACACAACTGGACTCAGATCAGAAAGGTAAAGTGGTTGATGAAACACTTTACAGATGTATGATTGGGTCCTTGATGTATTTAACTGCTTCTAGACCAATATTATGTTTGCTACATGTGTTTGTGCTAGATTTCAGGCTGCACCTAAAGAGTCTCATCTGATTGCAGTCAAGAGGATCTTTAGATATCTGCAAGGCACTCCATCTCTAGGTTTATGGTATTCTACCAGACATTCTGGTAAATTAGTTGCTTTTTCTGACAGTGACTATGCAGGGTGTAAGTTGACCAGGAAATCAACTTCTGGTGGATGTCAATTCCTAGGCAACTGCTTGATTTCTTGGCAGAGCAAGAAACAGACCTCAGTTGCTACATCCACTGCGGAAGCAGAGTACATTGCTGCTGCAAGCTGTACATCTCAGGTACTCTGGCTTCAAAACCAACTTTTGGATTATGGCATTACAGAGACTAAGACTCCATTGTTAATGGATAGTGCTTCAGCTCTTTGCATTGTCAAAAATCCAGTCCAGCACTCTAGGACCAACATATAGAGATCAGACATCATTTTATAAGGGATGTTTTGAAAAAGGTCTGATTGATCCTAAGTTTGTGCCCAGTGCTGATGAGCTTGCAGACATTTTTACTAAGCCTTTGGATAGTTCATCTTTCCAAAACCTGGTGTTAAGGCTTGGTATGCTGCAGCTAGAATAGGTGACAACTACTGATGCTCTCAGTAATTCATATTGATGATCATGAGTGCCTGTCACATATAAGTACTGATGAGCTCTTTTAACCTCAGTAGCTTTTATAACTACTGAAGGCTAAAAGTTCTCACAAGTACTGAAGTACTTCATCTGCTCTAAACTACTGAAGTAGTTACAACTACTGATGCAGTCATAACTACTGAAATCAGTAAAAACAGATAAGTACTGATGTCCTATGAAACAACTGAAATCAGCCATAAAGACTGATGAATGTGTTGAGGACAGTTTGAAACAGCTGAAAAGCTAAGAATTGACGAAAACAGCTGAAGAGAACTTTCTCCTCAGTCGTTTGTACCACTGCTGTTTCATTTTAAACAACTGAAGCAAAACCACGTCTTCAGCAGTTTTATAACTACTGATGACCAATACCAAGTCTTCAGTTGTTTACAACAGCTGATGACAAAACCACTGTCTTCAGTAGTTTCATAACTACTGATGACAAACACCATGTCCTCAGTTGTTTCAATCACCTGAAGTCAAAACCACGGTCTTCAGTAGTTTTCTAAACTACTGATGCCTAACACCGCGACTTCAGCTGTTTCAACGTCTGAAAGGATAATACCATGTCAACGGTCGTTTAAAACTACTGATGACTAACACCACATCCTTCAGTCGTTTCCTCACCCGTACCCTATAAATACCCTTAACCTGAGCTCTCCATGCTTTATCTTCTTCAAACCTAACGTTCCTCTCCAACAAAAAATTTCCATGGCGTCTATGCAAATTAAACCGCGACACAACTGTGTTGCCTACCTCACAAAATCGCCGATCTGGACTAAGTTCGATACTGCTATCGATCTTATGGTTCAGTCCCATACAACAAGGCATTCCTTCTGAACCCCGTTTTACATACCGAATCCTTGAACCAATTTTGGATGAACGTTAATGTCACTACTGAGGAGAGCAACACACGATCCCTCCGGTCAGTCGTCAACCACAAAGAAGTAGTGATTACTCCTGCAACAATCCGTAAAATTCTTCAACTGAGTGATGCTACCTCTCCTGCTGGATATCCGAAGGGCACCATAGATCTATCATTTGCTCAGCATGGATATCAAGGTGATCTCAATGCCACCACCATCATGAAGAAACACTTTAATGACGCTGAGCGCCTGATCTTTCACATGGTCAATGTATGTTTGGCCCCTAAGACATCGTCTTGGGATCAAATGTCCACCAAATGGCAGCAGGTATGTATTCTATCCTTGAGCAACAACCACTGAATTTTTCAGAATTAATATTTTCAGAGCTCAAAGATATGGCTCAAAAACTAACTGCCAACCGTTGGATACTCTATCCACGGTTCATAATGGCCATTATAATAGACCAGCTTAATGCTGAGGGACTTGTTGGCTTGGGAGTCCCTGCTACGGCTGTTTTGCCAGAAGTATACTCCCGGCACAACTCCGACCGGACACTCAAACTGGCTGCCAAGCTGCGAAAACCCACGCAGCTGGAACCCACAGCCACCACCTCCAAATCCAATGTCCCCACCAAACCCACCAAAAAGAAACCCAAAATGGCTACTCAGGGAATGAGTCCCCTGAGATGCTCCTGCACAACAAACGCAGGATATATCCACTAGTCCAAACCCCCTAGTGGATACCATGACTCCTCCAGTCCACAGCCGCTCAGGCTTCCTCTCAACAGGAGCCTGCAGCAACCCAAGGGACCTACTTATCTGGGATCTTCCTCACTTGAGGAGATTGCCATTGAAGAGCACCATCCACCCCAGGTGCACACTGCTTCTACCCCCGTACCCCAAACAACCGCCCCTCACAGCCCAACTTTAATAGTTGCTCAAGTGCTGACTCAATGCACTCCTCACCCCCTCCCCAGAAACCACTTATTACTGGGAATACCTCTACAATTGAGGGGGAGGAACACAGTGCACCTGAGAACCCACAGCACAGGGGTTTCCCAATTCTATCTCCTGGTGTAGAGAAGGAGCTTAGAATATCTAGTGAGGCTGCCACCTCCTCTGACTCAGCACATGACCAGAGTGAGGCTGGTAACATTGCTAAGACCTCCCTAGAGGCAACTGCTGATGATGGACATTGTCCTGAGGCTGGAAGTCCCCAGTACCAAGCACAAGGGGCACATGCACCAACTGGTCTACACCCAGTGCATGTACATCCTGCTCTAAGCAGGAGGTCAGGTGATTCAGTATCAACTGATGATGACCTGAGCTTCTTCTACGATGTAGTTGCTCAAAACACCATTCTAGAGGATGATTAGCAGACTCAAAGAGCTGCTGGCCAAGATGTCTCAGGATGCAAGTCCATCTGCCACCTCATACACCCACAGATGGCACCTTCCCTTGAAGGTTTCCCAAATACAGAGCCACCCCAAAATCAACCCCTGCCTCCGCTTCAGGCCCTACTTCTCAGGAACAGAACCCTCCTGAGCAAATAGGTGCTGCACTCAAAAATTCCCTCCTCTCATCACCCCCCTAATCACTGATATAGTGATCAAAGCCCTTGATGAGAGGCTTTCCTCAACATTACAGCCCTTGGTTGATGCTGCTGTCCACAAGACTCTTTCTGCGGTCTCACCCCTTCCTCCAATGCAACCAAAAGGGGAGAGTCCTGCAGTGAAAGAACAGAAGAGGAAAAGATCCGAGGAAAAGAAGGAAGCGAAGCAAGCCCAAAGGAGGAGAAAGAACAGCAACCAATGCTCACCTACAAGCGAAAGAAAGTGCTGATGAGCACATTGCTGAAGATAAGCCTTGGAGCTACTGATAAAAGAGGCTGATGCCGAACACAGTAGATCAATGGACAACATCATTGATCACTGTTCAGGCAAGGTCATGACACCAACAAACTTGACTCTGAGATTCGACGACTAGAGATTGAAGAAATCTAGAATAGATGGGCAAGTTATGAAGTGTTAGAAAGAGAAAGGCTAGAAATCATGATAAGATTTATTGCAAAATATCTTGGAAGATCAATGATTGAGATCAAAGCTTGGTCCAGGGACAGTATCTTGGCAATCACCACCAAGATCTGTTCGTCTGAAGCATACACTAAGGGGCTTGTTATTGAAGCTTTGAATGAAGTGGGTGCTGGGAGCAGGACTGAGCTAGCAAAGCAATCAAAAGCCACACTCACCTCAAGGATGCTAGCACAGCCTGTCAACATTCCCACACCAAAACCACCCAAAACACAACCCACCAAACCAACTCCCTTACCCTCAAAACCCATAGCCGATGATATACCCTTGAAGAAGAAGAGAAGGATATTGAGGCTAGAAGAAGATGAAGAAGATGATGAAGACAGGCTGCCGCTATCAGCTGTGATTCAGTTGCCTAAGGCCACAAGTCACTCCTCAGCAATTACTCCTGAAGTCAGAGACAAATGGTTAAAGTGAAGCTAGAAGAAGAAGAGCTTCATAAACAGCATGATGAGGAATTGCTGAAGAGAGTTGACAAAGCTTATGCAGCCACATCTTCCATCATCAATATGAAGGAGCAAGCCCTCAGACTTTACCTCTCAGCATACCTTTCAATATCAAAAGGAAAGAGTGAGGATTTGGCCTGATCCCAGGGTCTCTCACAGAATTCATAAGAACAATATACCTCGAGATACATTGGCCAGGTGAAAAAGATCGTAGATGAAGTGATCTCTCTGGTCTTTGTAGTTTCACCCTGGGAAATCCTAGAAGACTTCAAGAAGGCCTACAAAGCTAATCTAACCCCTCAGAAGATGCTGGAAAACAAAAGTGAAAAAGGGGTTAGTTTACAAGAGGCTTGAGGAAGTCAGGAAAATGACTCCAGTTGTTCCTAGAGGGTAATCACCCGGATGAGTTTGCTTACAGAATAATAACAACTGTGGAGCTAAAGAATGGAAACAGGCCAAATACCTGTCTGAGTATTATGGGCCGGAATCATTGTTTGAAGGAGGTGCTGAAGAGCTAACCATGGAGGAACAAATCACCTTCCTTGAGGCCTACACAAGAGAGTCGTACAGACTCATTATGGGGAAGTGAATCTCATGAATGGGATAACACTCTGTGTCCAGTTCCCCAAAACAGAGTTCCCATTCATACTCTGCCAAACATATTTGAGGTTCTTCCCAGGCCGGAGCGTACATGGGTCATCTTCTCTACTGATCAAGAAGGAAAAAGACCAACATTTTTGCCATCAATAAGTGGGAGTATAAATAAGTTAGAGGTTTTGGCTGCATTGGTTCAGGGGAGTTTGTTGGACCAAAAGAACCAATGAGCCAAGATCAGAAAACCTCTAAGTCCCACACGGTATCACAACAACTGCTGAAAGCCTCATCAGTAGTTTGACAAGTGCTGAAGACTTCAACAGCTGAAGATCAAGTGCTGAAGACCTTAACAGCTGAAGAACCAAAGTGCTGAAGTACAACAGCTGAAGAACACAAGTGCTGAAGCTGAAAGACCAAAGTACTGAAGTACAACAGCTGAAGAGTTCACAAGTGCTGAAGATCAACAACTGATGTACAAAGTCTGAAGACAAAGACTGAAGACATCAGCTGATGATATCTACTGAAGTCATCAGCTGATGAAACGCCTGAAGGTCAAAGTCTGAAGATCAAGTACTGAAGCCTCAGTAGTTTGTCACAACTGCTGAAGAGTACTTCTTCAGTAGTTGTGATATCAGTAGTTTTATTTTCTTTGTTTCAGTAGTTTTGTAAAACGACTGAAGAGCTTGTTCTTCAGTCGTTGTAGTTTCAGTAGTTTTATATTTTGTACTTAACTTGCTGATATGTTCTCAGTAGTTGTGAACATTTCAGTAGTTTGTTAAGAATTAGTTATTTTGTATTGGATCTGCCAGTTGTCACTTTCCGTGATAACAGCAGTGACTGTTGCACTCTATATAAGGAGTGACAACCTATTGTAATGATTGAATGAAATGATGAATTGAATGGAATGAATGATTGATTCGATTAGAAATATTCTTCATCTATAACATTCCCAGAAATCAGAAATACATACTCTCCCTATAACTGTATGCGATCTTAATGCTCACATATATTGTTAGCTTGCTACAATTTGTCTAATTCGTGTTTGTATTCCGCTGCGTTATATTCTGTTACATCAAACCTGTGATCACTGATCCTATCAACTACAAAGTCTACATCTGGGGGATGTCAATTTCTTGGTGGAAGGGTTTCTCATGACAATGCGAAACCATCCTGTGCTCTGCATCAACTGCTGAAGCTGAATACATTGCTGCCGCTACTGCTGTGCTCAAGTGCTTGGATTCAAATCAAATTCTAGACTATGGGTTAAAATTTTAAGGAGACTCCAATCCACATAGACAACAACATGCTATCTCATTACAAGAACCCGTGCAACCTCAAGGACAAAGCACATCAATATCAGGCATCATCTAATAAGAGATCATTATGAAAATGGATTAATAAACTAGTAAAGGTTCACACAGATGAACAATATGCTGATTTTTTACAAAAGCTTTTGATGACAAAGATTTAAATATCTAATATCACTATTGGGATGATTCCTAGTAAATTTTTCTTAAAACTAATTCTTAGATTTTCTTAAAATGTGTGTTCTAATTTGTCTAGTCTATCATCTTCAGAAGCTGTTTTTTTTCCTTGATTGGAAGACTTCCTTAGACTAATTAATGATTTATACTTTAGAAGTTATGCTTTTTAACTTCGGAAGAAAATCACACCTTCAAAATATTTAACTGTCTAAGAAATTTACCTTCGGAAGAAATTTCAATTTTATCTCCGAAGCTTAAATAATTATCTTAGACACTTACTTATTTTTAAGGACCTTTTCCTTCAAGCAATAATTAACTCTCGAAGCTTGTTGATCTCTATAAAGCACTCAAGTTTAATTTTTCCTTCCGAAGCAAAATCATCAAATACTCTCAGGAAACTCTTCCGAAGTCATTTTAGCTTCGAAGCTTTTTCATTAAAACTTCCAAAGTAATTAACCTTCGGAAGCTTTTTGACTTCCAAGAAAACAACTTTTTGAGCAAAAAGTAAACTACTTTTTCAGAGGTGGACCGACATCCGGATTTCAAAGTTTATCCTCTTTCATTAAACTTTATCTGAAATCCCTCTCTCATATAAACCAATGGCTTCCCCTCTTCTATCATCTGCTTTTCTCCAAACCTAAAAAAAATTTTCTCTCTAAAATTTCTTTCTTTCTTTTTCCTTCATCTCTATGCTACCACACAATGCTAACCTTGCTCATAGAAATGATCCCAACTTTACCATGCAGCTACACAGACACACAATCAAGTTGCTCTGTTATGCTCTGAGAAAGATCATCATTTCTCAGATTTGTCGTTTCTTGTCTCTGTTGAACTACTTCACCTCCCTGACCATTGATCCTCCACTTTTGAGGATCAGTTGCTTGAGTTCTAGAAGACCTGCCAAGAGGTCATTATGGACGGGGAAAGGCACTGTCTGCTACAGTGCAGGGAGCACAACTTCATCACTCCGCCATCAACTGACATCTTCAGCTGGATGAAGAAGGTGTGGTGTTCTTCCCAAAGGAACCTGTAAATCATTCCTTTGCGCAGATGGGGTATGAGGGAGATTTTTCTGTAAAGACTTTCAGGAAAGGAAGGTCTCATCCAAATGGATATTCCTGCTCCATGTGGTCATTCACAGCTTATCAAACAAGCATGGTGGATGGACCAGATTCCTGAAGATCTCTCCTTTATAGTCCATGGAGTGGTTCAAGGGGTCAAAATTCAGGTACTCTCAGTTTGTTTATACAAATTTGCTTGCAAATTTAGACTCCTTAGAATATTACATGTTTCCTAGATATGTCCAGTACATTCTTAACTGTGAAGTAGGCTCACAGTTAAGGGAAACATGTAACATTCTTAATTGGGACAGATGAAGCCCAACATCTTTAAAACATTGAGAAAGTCCACTGTTGGATTCTCTGGGGTAGAAACAGCCCTAGTCCCAAAAATGTTAGAGCTCATTGCTTAAGGTGATAGCCTAGCAGCACAAGCTAGTGTTGAACCCACACCTGCTACTTTCCAACCACCTACACAGCCTCAAATCTCCATCACCTACCAAAGAAAATCCAAACGAACCCCTTCTTAGACTATTCAGTCTGTGGAGGCCCCCATATACTCACCCATTCAGGAAGAAGTGGATACTGGAGCTCCCACTTCTCCTAAGGAGCAGACCACTCCCATCTTTTCTACAATCAGTGCTGAGGTTCCTCATGCTCAGCCTGATGAGCTCATTAGCCCTACTACTTTAAGCCATCACTCTGAGTCTCAACAATCAAGTGATCAACCTTCAGGGGACAGTTACCATCCCCAGCCTATAGATCTCGACCAACAATTACCAACCTTGACTTCTATACTGATGAAGATCTAGGTTTCAGTGAGTATAATGAGTCTCTCTTCTTTTCCCCTGCTCTAAGAGAGATGAATACTCCTGAGTCTCCTACATCTATCCCACATCAGTCACCTACAACTGAGGTGGACACTCCTGAACTTGTTCAGGATGTCCATATGGAAGAGGCTCTCACTTCTGCAAGTGATTACATCATTCAGACCTCAACCATGGCAACTCAGCCTACTGACATCTCAACTGAGACTGCAAGTAAGCAGAGGAAATCCAGTGGCCAAGAACTTAGAACTGGTCATGAGAGAAAGGACTCTAGTCCAATCTTCTCCACCCCCAGTGATTCTTCTGATGAAGATGAGGGGGATCTGAGACTAAAGGTGCAAAAACTATCCAAACATGCACCTATTTAGTCTCAAAGGTCAGTCACCTTGAATCTCAGGTGACTACCTTAAACATAGGATCAATGATCAGCAACTTAAGATTTCATATCTTAAGGAAAAACTAGCTGGGAGACCCTTAAGGAGAGCTCAACCAGGAACACAAGAACCTGTGGATGTGATTGATCTATCCTCCAGCTCACCTATGCAAATGGGTGATGCAACCAAAAAGGGGGAGAAAGTCCTTACAGCCACAGAACCTGGGAGTTCCTCTAAGAGAATGGACATTGAGGACTCACCATCCTTATTTGCAACTGTGCATTATCAGCAACCTCCTTTAGTTCACATTGATATGGACTACACAGACTTCTTCATACAGAGTCTGTTTGAGGATGG
This sequence comes from Flaveria trinervia, assembly GCA_025506515.1. Taxonomy (NCBI): domain Eukaryota; kingdom Viridiplantae; phylum Streptophyta; class Magnoliopsida; order Asterales; family Asteraceae; genus Flaveria; species Flaveria trinervia. The sequence continues at coordinate 46,128,510 of CM046456.1, forward strand.
GATACCAAGAGCCATGTCACCTTCATCATCCTTCAATCACATCATTGGATGGAGGTATGACAAGAACTAGAAGGCTCTCATCATTATAAGAGTTCAAGGACAACAAGAAGTTTTTACTTTTCAGACCTTGAACTACTATGAAGGTCTGGATCTAGTCAACATGCCACTTGTCAACCCAAGCCAATCAAAACAAGCTGATAGACTGGCTAGAAGAGTACAAGATAGGATCATTGCAGAGTTCAGCCTAAGAAGGAGACTAAGGCAATCAGGCAATGTCATCGGTCAACTGGATGTTGAGGCAGATCATAAGATTAGCTTCATAGGGGAAACCTTGACTGAAGGCCCAGTGACAGAACCTGAGAGCCCTGTCTCATCATCTCCAACTGCTGCAGAGATCCATATTCCTTCTGAGACACCTGCTGGTGAAGGTGTTTCTCACCTCTCTCTGGCCTGAGCTCAGATGCTACAATGAGCATTGAAGGCCAAAGCTCTCTCCACCTTGAGTCACAAGGTCTGTGAGTGACAAAGGGAAAAGAAAAATGACATCTGAGGAGATTGAGGAGGAGAGAGAGAGGAAAAGGAGGCTAAGGGCAAAAGGTTCCTCTACTGAGTCTCCAAGACTCATAGAGTCTACAATCAGGGCTGCCCCCAGACCAGATACTCAGAACGATGAGTTAAGGGCAATCAAGATCAACTATCTGCAGACTAGGAACTATGACATAGATAATATCATTTCTCTCCCCTTGGATGAATTGAATGAGCTGGTTGATCTGGAAAGGTCAAGAGAGAAGAAGGAGGCAGAAGATGCAGAGCTCCTAGTACAGATCAAAGAAGAAAGAAAAAGAAAAAGACTGTACAGAGGTATGCCAACCCTCTCACCAGTTCAAGAAAGCCCTGAACAAGAGGATGTGGTTCAACAAGAACCTCAGGTAGATAAGGAAGAAGACAGAATCAAGATGATTAACTACCTGAGTGCCACAGGTCTCTATCAGGTAGATGCACTCCTTCCCTTACCTTAAGACTATGTTGAGTTTGAGTATTTAAAACAACTTGAGCTTGAGTTAGTCAAGGAAAGAAAGACAACAAAGAGGAAGATGAGGGAAGAAGCTGCAAAGTCAAGAGCCGTCATCCAAAAGAGCATGAAGAAGTCTGCTGATAGGCAGAGGATGATGAGCTTCTTGAAGCTGTATGGATTCTCCGGAAGGAGACTTGGACCCATGTCTCTATCCACTATGTATGAGCATATCAGGTAATCAAGAAGAAGATTAAGAGTGGAGAGCTCACTAACTTACACTCCACTCCAAGTCAGGCCCCACCTGAAGTGGAGGTTAAGGTTGAACAACCAGACACAACACAACCCGAACCTCCTGCTAATGCTCAGCAAGCTTCATCTTCTGATCCACAGCAGGGTCAACCTCCCTCTCCATCTGAACCTGAGAGAAAGGAAGTCACAACTAAGAAAGACAGTGAAGATCAATCTGGTGCTGCAGGCCAGTCTTCTCAGTTAAAATTTGGAAAGAGAAAGAAAAGGATGGCTTCTAAACCAAAGTCTAAGAAGAAGAAGAAGCCTGCATCCTCTTCTGAACCTCAGGATGAATTAGAACAACCTGAGGATGTGCAACCAGAGGATGCTCAACCAATTCCAACTTCAGTAGCTCCTTTAGCATTAGGAAGACTCATCTTGTCTTGGACATACACCACAAATCCAGAAAGGTGGCATTAGCCTATGAAGAAAGGAATGGTGATCATCCTAATAAGGACTATTAATATCTGAAGTTTTCTAAGTGTTTTGGTAGCATCAGCCTAGGGGGAGTTTGTAGAGATTAATGAAGAGGCTGATGCAACCTAAACATCTTTGGTTTCTCTTGCATGCTGCACAAGTACATTGAAGTGGAATGCTTCAGAAGTCGCACATGTGCAACAGAATACTCTAAGTGTGAAATCTTCCGAAGCCAAGACCAACATCTTCCGAAGCCAAAGATGAAGTCTTCCGAAGCCTCAGAGACAAAGTCTTCCGAAGCTTCAAGTTCATGAAGACAGATTTCTTCCAAAGACTTTTAAGATATGCTTTATCTGATGTACTGTTCCATAAAGCTGGACACCTTTCCGCTACAACTCTGCAAGTCACCAAATAACATGTTTTGGTGAAAAGGTCCATGCTTTTGGTGACTGTACATTGAGGTCTTGAGTCTGTAACTATCTACTTTATGTACTTTATCCTTTTTTTTTAATAGATAAGGATGTGAGCTATGGCATGTCATAGTCACTATTCAAAATACAATCTGCCTTTTGACTTTACAATTGATTTTGTGTGTGTTTAGTCAATTGTATCCTGCTGGCTATCAATGTATAGCCGGCTGTAGGATGTTGTTTAAGTATCTCATGTTCTTGTATCTTTCATTTATGCTTTGTAACACTTGTAATAGAACATAGAGAAAGCAATATACTGCATTCTTGAAAACCATATACTTGTGTTCTTTGTGTTCTGTCTCTTACATTACTTGTGTTCTTAGTGTCTTATCTTGGTTAATCCAGTTTAGTGTTTGATTAAAGCTTGGTTAAACTCCTCTTTGTGTTGTTGTGTTGTAACTCACACCCTTCAACGATCCTGCATTTGGTATCAGAGCATTCAGGCTCTTGATATAAGATCTCACCATCTTAAGATCCCTCACACACACAAATACCAAACTTTTCAAATGGTAGCCATTTCCAAAACTAATATGGAAACTGGAACCATGAACAAGTCTCCACTGATCACTCTTGATGAGTTTGACACCTGGTGTTTAAGAATGGAAGGTTTTATCAGGTCTCTTGATTCAAGAATGTGGGAGTCTATTGAGAATGGACCTTTCATACCTAGCACACCCTCTGCTACTGGTGCTGGTATGATCCCTGATGAAGATAGGAAGAGAGTAGAGATAGACAGGAAAGCCATGACAGCTTTTCAAACTGCCCTTCCAAACTCTGTGTATAGAGGTTTCAAGAAGTGCAAAACAGCTAAGCAGCTGTGGGATGCACTGAAACTGATTTACGAGGGTTCTTCTGAAGCCAAAGAGAACAAGAAGGATCTCCTGAAGCAGTAGTTTGAAAACTTCACCTTCAAAACAGGTGAGACCATGACTCAGCAATACTTCAGGTATGTTGAGATTGTGGATACCCTAGTGGATGGAGGAGTTTCTCTTGAGAATAGAGACATTGTAAGGAAGTTCATGTCCTCACTTCCTAGGCAATGGACACACTACTGTGTGGTGATCAAGAGAACTAAAAATCTTAAAACTCTCACTTTGACAGAGTTATATGGGATTCTCAGTGGCTACCAAATGGAGATGAACATACAGGGTTCATCTGGCAACTCCAACAATCAAATGGGTTCAACCCTACATGTGGTTGAAAGGGATAGCATAGAACCCAAACATCATCTTATATGCTACCCTGACAACTCACCCAAGGGTCCTTTCATCACCTTCCCAGAGACACCAAAGGAGAACTACACTCAAGGAAGCCCATTCCAAGAGGAAAGCTCTTCTCAAGCATTTGTGTCTTCTGATGAAAGCCGTGACAACTCTCTTTTCACTCTTGAAGACCTCGACTGTATCCATCCAGATGATCTGGAGTACATGGAAATAGTCCAGCAAATGGCTCTTCTCACTCATAGAGCCAAGAATATCTACAAGAGGACTGGAAGGAAGTTCCCAAGCAATGCAACTAGTGGAAAGTTTGGACTGGACAAAGGCAAAGTCAAGTGTTACAATTGTAACTTGATGGGCCACTTTGCCAGAGAGTGTAAGGCACCTAGAACCAATGGTGGCCAAACACAACCCAGACCAAACTACACTGACAAAGTTCTCCATAATGAGAAGTCAAAGCAGCAAGCTGTTGTTGCTGTTGAGGAAGGAGGCTTTGACTGGAGCTTTCAGGTGGAAAATGCTTCTCCAAACCAAGCATTGATGGCAGATCATGATGAAGCCAAGGTATTGGAACATCTCTGTACTCCTGAATGCATTGCTAAAGTTAATAGGTACAGGTCCTATAACTTGGAACTGAGATCTGATATTGAGTCCTTAAACATTTTAAAATCTGATTTTAGAAAGATTGAAAATGATTATAAGCTGAAAATAGAGGACTTAGAGAAAACAATTTTAGTTCTAAAACATGAACACACAAATTTTAGGACTCAATTTAAAGATCTTATAACCAAGTTAACTGAGTGCCAGGCTGAGCTTGTGATCAGCAAAGCCAGGGCAGAAAAGAGTGTTCTTGAAGAAGAGACCTTCAAGAACATGATATCCTCATCCCTGCATAACAAAGTGTGCTATCAAAATAGACAGGGACTGGGATCCAATGAGATAGCTCCTCCATACACAATCTTGTCAGTAAGATCTCCTAGGTGTGGAACTTGTGAAGATGAGCTTTCTCTTATAGATCCTATGAGTGAAGAGGATGAAGAAGAGATAGTGAAGAATCCCTCTACTAAGAGTGAAGAGGAGGATTCCAAGAGACCTTCAAGAGCTGTATGGATTCTCCGGAAGGAGACTTGGACCCATGTCTCTATCCACTATGTATGAGCATATCAGGGTAATCAAGCAGAAGATTAAGAGTGGAGAGCTCACTAACTTACACTCCACTCCAAGTCAGGCCCCACCTGAAGTGGAGGTTAAGGTTGAACAACCAGACACAACACAACCCGAACCTCCTGCTAATGCTCAGCAAGCTTCATCTTCTGATCCACAGCAGGGTCAACCTCCCTCTCCATCTGAACCTGAGAGAAAGGAAGTCACAACTAAGAAAGACAGTGAAGATCAATCTGGTGCTGCAGGCCAGTCTTCTCAGTTAAAATTTGGAAAGAGAAAGAAAAGGATGGCTTCTAAACCAAAGTCTAAGAGAAGAAGAAGCCTGCATCCTCTTCTGAACCTCAGGATGAATCAGAACAACCTGAGGATGTGCAGCCAGAGGATGCTCAACCAACTCCAACTTCAGTAGCTCCTCTAGCATTAGGAAGACCCATCTTGTCTTGGACATACACCACAAATCCAGAAAGGTGGCATTAGCCTATGAAGAAAGGAATGGTTATCATCCTAATAAGGACTATTAATATCTGAAGTTTTCTAAGTGTTTTGGTAGCATCAGCCTAGGGGGAGTTTGTAGAGATTAATGAAGAGGCTGATGCAACCTAAACATCTTTGGTCTCTCTTGCATGCTGCACAAGTACATTGAAGTGGAATGCTTCAGAGTCGCACATGTGCAACAGAATACTCTAAGTGTGAAATCTTCCGAAGCCAAGACCAACATCTTCCGAAGCCAAAGATGAAGTCTTCCGAAGCCTCAGAGACAAAGTCTTCTGAAGCTTCAAGTTCATGAAGACAGATTTCTTCCAAAGACTTTTAAGATATGCTTTATCTGATGTACTGTTCCATAAAGCTGGACACCTTCCACTGCAACTCTGCAAGTCACCAACTAACATGGTTTGGTGAAAAGGTCCATGCTTTTGGTGACTGTACATTGAGGTCTTGAGTCTGTAACTATCTACTTTATGTACTTTATCCTTTTTTTAATAGATAAGGATGTGAGCTATGGCATGTCATAGTCACTAGTCAAAAGACAATCTGCCTTTTGACTTTACAATTGATTTTGTGTGTGTCTAGTCAATTGTATCCAGCTGGCTATCAATGTATAGCCGGCTGTAGGATGTTGTATAAGTATCTCATGTTCTTGTATCTTTCATTTATGCTTTGTAACACTTGTAATAGAACATAGAGAAAGCAATATACTACATTCTTGAAAACCATATACTTGTGTTCTTTGTGTTATGTCTCTTACATTACTTGTGTTCTTAGTATCTTATCTTGGTTAATCCACTTTACTGTTTGACTAAAGCTTGGTTAATCTCCTCTTTGTGTTGTTGTGTTGTAACTCACACCCTTCAATGATCCTGCATCCAAAATCAAACCCCACCCGCAACATACACACATTCATACATACGGGTATGAAACCTAGTTTTATAAAAACATACATTCATGCATTTCCAGCCCTAAAATCATTTAAAACATGTAAAAGAGGGGTTCTAGAACTCGCCTTAGCAGCCTCTTGGGTATGACTTTCTTCAAAACCCATTTGATACAAGTTCACACCTAGAAACCCACCAAAACACACACCCGAACACACACAAACATACATAAGCACACGACCGAGGATGGAACTAGTTAAGAACACTCAAAAACAATGAATTCTTACATTGAATTCGATTTCTTCTTCTTGTTCTTCACAAATCCGAAAGTTTCAGCTCCTTTTCTTTCTCTCTCTACCAAGATTCAAAGATTTGGGTGTTGTAAGAAGAGATTGGGCGGTCATGCCCACTTTACACCAACTTTCAAACCTTTTTGTTCTTTTGACACTTTTAACCCCTCAACTTGGGTCAAATAGCTTTCCTTTCTTTTTCTTTCTTTTTCTTTCTTTTTCTTTCTTTTTCCTCACCTTATTGTTCTTTCTTTAACTCTAATAAAATAACCGGGTGTTACACATGGTTTATGTATAAAGCAAACAGTGAAGAGTCTTCCTCTGGCATAAAAGAATGTGCCATGCAAACTTTAAAAACTTGAATAAACTAATTAAGAATGACTTGTTCATTGAATGCCAAAGAAAGAGTTTACAAGTGATGACCACTGTATTGCAAGGCTAAAAAGGAAGCAACATAAAGTATCTCACAAGACAAAGGAAAGACACTTAATCACTACTCCCTACACTTGTTACATATGGTTCTATTTGGTCCCAACAGTGTAACGAGTATAAGAAGAACCTTTTATTGTTTGGTGATCACAGATGATTTTATAGGATTAACTTGGGTCTTGTTTCTTAGAACTAAGAATGAGACTCCTAAGATTTTAAAGAACTTCATCTTAAAGATTAAGAATCAATCTGATCACAAGGTCAAAACTGTAACATGTGATCAAGGAACCGAATTCAAGAACCAAATCCCTGATATATTTTGTGATGAAAAGGGTATTACAAGACAATACAGTGCTTCCAAGACTCCTAAGGAAAATGGTGTTGCTGAGAGGAGAAACAGGTTACTGAATGAAATTGCAAGAACCATGTTGTCTGACTCTAAGCTACCCATCACTTTCTGGGCAGAGGCAGTCAACATTGCTTGCTATGTGCAGAACAAAGTTTTAATGGTTAAAACACATGGTAAGACTCCATATGAACTTTCGCATAAGAGGAAACCTTTCATTGGTTTTCTCAACTCATTTGGATATCCTTGCATCATCTTGAATACTAAAGATCAAATTGCCAAGTTTATTGACAAATCAAATGATGGACATTTCATTGGATACTCCTCCTAAGCTAAGACTTATAGAGTATACAATCTCAGAACTAGAATAGTTAAGGAGTCAGTCAATGTGACCATCAATGAACACACACCCAATGTAAATGATTCTGAACCTGATTGGCTATTTGATCTTGATTTAGTTACCAACTGTTTTAACAAATCTTGTAAAAATGTTTTAGGATCTACAAGTATCTTACCCACAGGTGATCCTCATCTAGGATTTGAGCTGAGAAGACTCTCAAGTAACACTATTTTAGCTCCAGTTGTAAAGTAACTCTACAAATGAAGTTTCTATCATCATAACAATGACAAATTCAGCTGACATCTAAGATGTCTTCAAATTTCAGCTCAGAGGCTATAAAGAAACTTCAAATGTAGAAGATCATGGTGGTGGTGAAAGTGATCAAGAATTTCTTGATACTAATAACCACTCCATTAAAGACAACATAAATGAGGTCACACACTCATTGGATCAAGTTTCACTTGATAGTGTGTAGATGTGGTGGGAGAAACCTCAATGCCAGATCTAAATTTGTTTAATTTAGATCTCTCTCAACAACTTGCTGTGATCCCTCAGCTGAGGATCCACAAGTCTCATCCTACCTCAAACATCATTAGAGATGTTGATTTAGGAGTAAGAACAAGAGGACAAACCAATGATGCAAATGTTTGTCTTCACTCTTATTTCTTATCTCAAATAGAGCCTAAGAAGATTGATGAGGCTCTGAATGATGGAAGTTGGGTTGAAGCTATGCAAGAGGAGTGGCTTCAATTCAAAAGGAAAAAGGTTTGGAACCTATGTCCTCTTCCTCATGGAAAGACTACTATAGGTACCAAATGGGTTTATAGGAATAAGAAGGATGATAGAGGACTTGTCATAGAAAACAAGGCAAGACTAGTTGTTCAATGGTATACACAAGAAGAGGAATTGACTACACAGACGTATTTACTCCTATAGCAAGACTAGAAGCTGTTAGGATATTCTTAGCTTTTGTTGCATCCAAGAATTTCAAGGTCTACCAACTTGATGTCAAGGGTGCTTTTCTCTATGGGGTGATTGATGAAGAGGTGTATATCAAACAACCACCTGGCATTAGAGAGCCTGATCATCCTAATTATGTCTGCAAGCTTGATAAGTCTTTATATGGGTTGTATCATGCACCAAGGAAGTGGTATGAGACTCTATCTCAATATCTCTGCAAGCATGGATACAGAAGAGGTACTATAGATGGAATTCTCTTCATCAAAGGAACAGGAAACGACTTGATGCTAGTTCAAGTGTATGTAGATGACATCATCTTTGGTTCAACTAGTCCAAAGCTCTGTAAAGACTTTGAGAAGCTGATGAGTGATAGATTTGAAATGAGTGCCATAGGGGAACTCAACTTCTTTCTAGGAATTCAAGTGAAGTAAGTTGAAGATGGCATCTTCATAAGCTAGTCAAAGTATGTTTAAGACATACTTAAGAGATTCAACATGACTGATTGTAAGGTTACTAAGACTCCCATAACAAGAAACCACTCCCTTGGGCCTGGCCTTGAGGGGGAGTGTGTGGATGAACACCTCTACGGGGATATGATTGGGTCTCTTATGTACCTTACAACTAGTAGGCCTGATATCATGTTTGCCACATGTGTTTCTACAAGATATCAAGCCAACCCCAAGATGTCACACCTTATCACTGTCAACAGAATTTTAAGATATCTCAAAGTGTCTCAACACTTGGCCTTTGGTATCCAAAGAATTCTGACATCAATCTGTAGGCATATACAGATAGTGATTATGGTGGATGCAATATGACTGCAAAGTCTATATCAGGGGGATGTCGGTTTCTTGGTGGAAGGGTTGTTTTATGGAAATGCAAGAAAGAATCATGTGTCTCTGCATCAACTGCTGAAGCTGAATATATTGCTACTGCAAGCTGAATATATTGCTACTGCAAGCTGCTGTGCTCAAGTGCTTTGGATTCAAATCAGATGCTAGACTATGGGTTCAACTTTTAGGAGACTCCCATTCATATTGACAAAATAGTGCCATCTTTATTACAGAGAATCTTGTGCAACACTCAAGGACAAAACACATCAATATAAGGTATCATTTGATTATAGATAAGTTTAAGAAAGGATTAATCAAGATAGTCAAGGTTAACACACTTTGAGAAAGGATTAATCAAACAAGTCAAGGTTAACACAAATGAATAATATGCTGATCTGTTAATCAAAACTTTTGATGAACACAGATTCAAATATCTTGTATCAGCTACTGGGATGATTAGCTTTGTGTTTTTTTTTTCTTAAAACTTAATCATATTTTATTTCTAAAATTTGTGTGTCCTTAATTTGTCTATATCTATCACCATTCATAAGCCCTTATTTGATTTGTAAGTAAAATTCTTTTTGAAGACTTTTCATTGATTTTTTGATAATTTCTCCTCAGAAGATATGTTTTTACCTTCGGAAGAAATTTAAGTCTTTAAAACAAAACACTATCATAGAATATTTATCTACGGAAGAAATCTCCAGCATATCTACCAAATTTAAATTTCTTTCTAAGTACTTGTATGTTTCAAAGAACCTTTTTCTTTTGAACGTAATTAACTATCAAAAGTTTTTACAACTTCTAAAGGTTAATCTCTTTCGAAGCTAAATTCTCTAAAAATCTTTGAAATTTCTTTCGAAGTCATTTTAGCTTCGGAAACTTTGTTCTCAAAACTTCTGAAGTCAAATTACCTTCGGAAGATTTACGACTTCCAAGAAAACGACTTTTGGGCAAAAAGAAAACTACTTTTTCAAAGGTAGGACTGACATCCGGATTTTAAAGTTTAACCTCTTTCATTAACTTTATCTGAAATCCATTTCATATATAAACCCAATGGTTCCCTCTTTTTCTTTATCATCTTCATCTACTCCCAGACCTAAATTCCAAAAATTCTTTCCAATCACCTTTGTTCTTCATTTCCTTCACCTCAAAGATATCTAAAATGGCCAACCTCAACTGCAGAAATGACTCAAACTTCTCCATGCAGTTACACAGGAAACACAATCAGGTTGCTCTATTACACTCTGAGAAGATTCCTCATTTCTTTGAGGTTTATCAATTTTTAGCTCTGTCCAACTACTCCACCTCCCTTACCATTGATCCTGTTCTTTATGAGGATCATCTACTTGATTTTTGGAAGACCTGTCAAGAGGTCATTATAGATGGGGAGAAGGCACTTTCTGCTACAATGCAGGGGAGGACAATCTCTATCACTTCAGCCATCATCAACACCCACCTTCAGCCGGATAATGAGGAAGGTGAATTGTCCTTTCCTAAAAAAGCTATAAACCACTTCTTTGAATAGATGAACTATGAAGGAGATTTCTCTATCAAGACCTTTAGGAATGTCTCCCCCCAGTGGAAGTACTTACTTCATGTGGTTATCCATAGCTTGTCTAACAAGCATGGGGGACGGGAAGAGATTACTGAAGTTCTCCCCTTCATAGTGCATGGGATGGTTCAAGGAGTCAAGTTTAGGCACTCTTAGTTTATTTATACAAAATTGCTTGCTAACTTGGACTCCTTAGACTAATATATGTTTCCTAGATATGTTCAACACATTTTCAACTGTGAGCTGGGCTCATAGTTGAGGGAAACAAGTAATGTTCTTAAATTGGGACAGATGAAGCCTGCCGTCTTCAAAATTTTGAAGAAGCCAACTGTTGGCTTCTCTGGGGTAGAAACAACCCTTGTCCCTAAAATGTTAGAGCTTATTTCTGAAGGTGACAACCTAGCAACACAAGCTAGTGTTGAACCCACACCTTCTACCTCTCAACTACCAAAACAACCACAAATCACCCTCACCTACCAAAGAAAATTCAAACGAACCCCTGCACAAACTACTCAGTCTGTGTAGGCCCTATACTACTACCGACATAGGAAGAAGTGGACGCTAGAGCTCCCACTTCTCCTAAGGAGCAAACCACTTTGATCTCTTTAAGAATCAGTACTGAGGTTCCTCATGCTTAGCTTGATGAGCTCACTAGCCCAACAACCTTAAGCCTTCACTCTGAGTCTCAACACTCAACTGAAGAACCTTCAGGGGAAGGTTACCATCCCTAGCCTTTAGATCTCAACCAACCAATCTCTAGCCTTAATTTCTATGATGATGAAGACTTGGGATTCAGTAAGTACCATGAGTGTCTCTACTCTTCCCCTACTCAAAAAGAGATGAGTACTCCCGACTCTCCCCTGTCTAGCCCACATCATCTACCTACCACTAAGGTGGATCTCCCTAACCCTGTTTAGGAGGTCCATATGGAAGAGGCTCTCACTTCTGCAAGTGATTACATCTTTAAGACCTCAACCTTGGTAACTCAACCCATTGATACTCCATCTAAAGTAGTTAGTGAGCAGAGGAAAACCAGCAGCCAAGAACATCATGCTGGTGGTGAGACTGAGGACTTTGGTCCAATTATCTCATCCCCTAATGAATCTTCTACTAAAGAAGAAGGGAATACGAGACTAAAGGTGCAAAAACTATCAAAAACATGCACCTATTTAGTCTCTAAGGTTAGTCACTTGGAATCTCAGGTGACTATCTTACAAATAGGGTCAATAATTAGCAATTTGAGATATCTTATCTCAAGGAGAAACTAGCTAGGATACCTTTAAGAAGAGCTCAACCAGGAACACAAGAACCTATGCACGTGATTGACCTAACTCCTAGCTCAACTATGCAAGAGGGTGATGCTACCAAAAAGAGGGAGAGAGTCATTACAATCATAGAACCTAGGAGTTCCTTACAGAGTATGGACACTGAGGAATCACCATCCTCACTTGCAGCTATTCATACTCAGTAACTTCTTCAAGTTCACATTGATGTGGACTCTATAGACTCTTTCATTTAAAGTCTCGTTGAGGAAGGCATACCAAGGACTGTGTTATCTCCACCTCAAGGAGCTTCCAACTACATCACAAGGTGGATGTATGATGGTGATAGAAGAGCCCTTATTCTTTAAAGAGTTCAAAGGGAACAAGAGGTCTTCAACTTTCAGAAATTGAACTACTATGAAGGTCTTGACTTTATCAACATGCTACTTGTCAACCCAGGTCAATCTAGACAAGTTGACAAGTTGGCTCAAAGGATTCAAACTAGGATTACTAAAGAGTTTTGCCTCAGAAGAAGACAAAGGCAATCAGGCAATATCATTGGTCAACTGTATGTTGAGGTAGACCCTGAGATTAGCTTTAAAGGGAAACCTTGACTAAAGGTCTAGTGATAAAACTTGAGAGCCCTGTCATACCTATAACTGCTTTAGAAATCCATTTCCTTGATAAGACACATGCTGTGTAGGTGTATCTCAACCTCTCTCAAGCTAGAGCATGGATGCTACTCCAAGCAACAAAGACCAAATCTCTCTCCACCCTGAGTCACAAAGGTCTGTGAGTGACAAAGGGAAAAGGAAAATGACTCTTGAGGAGATTGAGGAGGAGAGAGAGAGAGAGAGAGGAAAAGGAAGCTAAGGGGAGAAAGTTCCTCTGTTGGGTCTGCTGGCTTCATGGAAGCTGCAATCAGGGCTGCACCCAGACCAAACACTCAAGATGATGAGTTAAGGGTAGTTAGGATTGCTTAATTACATACCAGGAACTATAATATTGATAATATTATCACCCTCCCCTTAGAAGAACCAAATGAACAGGCAGACATGGAATTGTCAAGAGAGAGTAAGGAGAAAGAAGATGGAAGATTGCTTCTTTAGATTAAGGAAGAAAAGAGACTGAAAAGGCTCTACAAACATGTTTCTACTCTCTCACCAGTTCAAGAAAGTCCTGTACATGAGACTGTGGCTCCACAAGAACCTCAGGTAGACAAAGAAACTGACAGGATCAATATGATTAACTACCTGAGTGCTATAGGTCTCTATTAGGTAGATGCACTTCTTCCCTTGTCCTTTGAGTACATTGAGTTTGAGTATCTCAAGCAACTTGAACATGAAGTACTCAAAGAAAGAAAGGTAGCAAAGATGAAGATGAAGGAAGAAGCTGCCAAAACAAGAGCTATCATCCAGAAGAGTCAAAGGAAGTCTGATGATAGGCAGAGAATGATGAGCTTTTTGAAGCTATATGGATTCTTCGAAAGGAGACTTGTCCCTATGTCTCTATCCACTAGGGATAAGCACATTAGGGTGATCAAGCAGAAGATCAAAAGAGGAGAACTTGTTGAGTACACTCCCCACCAAGTTAGGTCCCTCAAGAAGTAGAGGTAAAGGTTGAAACTTTTAAGATAACACAACATGAACCTCCTGTTGAATCTCAGCAAGCTTCATCTTTTGATCCATAGTAGGCTTCTGTCCCCTCTCAATATGAATCTATGAGAGAGGAAAACCCAACTGAGAAATACAAAGATGATAAACAAAGTGATGTAAGCCAGTCTTCTCAGTTAAAAGGTGTAAAGAGGAGAAAAAGGATGGCTTCTAAACCAAAGTCTAAGAAGAAGAAGAAAGGGGCATCCATCTCCAAACCCCAAGATGAGTCAAAACATCCTAAGGATGTGCAACAAGAGGAAGCTCCACCAACTCCAATCCAAGTAGCTCCTCTGGCATCAGAAAGACCCATCTTATCCTAGACTTACACTACTAATCTAGAGAGATGGCATGTGATCAGAGATCAAGGTATTGAAGATGTCTACACATGGCAAGTGCAGGATCGTTGAAGGGTATAAGTTACAACACAACAACACAAGGAGGAGATAAACTAAACTTAGATCAAACAGTAAGCTGGATTAACCAAGGGTGACACTAAGAACACAAGTAATATAAGAGACAGAACACAAAGAACACAAGTATTTGGTTTTCAAGAATGCAGTATATTGCCTTCTCTATGTTCTATTACAAGTGTTACAAAAGCATATTCGAAAGATACAAGAACATGAGATACTTATACAACACCCTACAGCGGCTATACTTTGAAAGCCAGCTGGATACAATTGACTAGACACACACAAAATCAATTATAGAGTCAAAAGGCATATTGCCTTTTGACTTGTGACTATGACATGCCATAGCTCACATCCTTATCTATTACAAAAAGGATAAAGTACATAAAGTAGAATGTTACAGACTCAAGATCTCAATGTACAGTTACCAAAAGCATGGACCTTTTCACCAAACCATGTTAGTTGGTCACATGCAGAGTTGCAGCGAAAAGGTGTCCAGCTTTATGGAACAGTACATCAGATAAAGCATATTACTAAAAGTCTTCGAAAGAAATCTGTCTTCATGAACTTTAAGCTTCGGAAGACTTTGTCTCTGAGGCTTCGGAACTTCATCTTTGGCTTCGGAAGATGTTGTTCTTGGCTTCGGAAGATTTCACATTTAAAGTATTTCTGTTGCACATGTGAAACTTCCGAAGCATTCTACTTCAATGCACTTGTGCCGCATGCAGGAAAGACTAAAGATGTTTGGGTTGCATCAGCCTCTTCATTAGACTCTACAAACTCCCCCTAGGCTGATGCTACCAAAACACTTAGAAAACTTCAGCTATTAATAGTCCTCATTAGGATGATTACCATTCCTTTCTTCATAAGATGATCAGGATCCTTCAGGCTGTTAAAGTGTCTTCTCATGTCAAAGAGGTCATGCAGAGGCAACTAAAACATATCTTGCCATGTATAATGTCTTCAATGCCTTGATCTCTAATAACATGCCACCTTTCTGGATTTGTGGTGTATGTCCAAGACAAGATGGGTCTTCCTGATGCTAGAGGAGCTACTGAAGTTGGAGTTGATTGAGCATCCTCTGGCTGCACATCCTCAGGCTGTTCTGATTCATCCTGAGGTTCAGAAGGGGATGCAGGCTTCTTCTTCTTCTTAGACATTGGTTTAAAAGCCATCCTCTTCATTCTCTTTCCAAATTTTAACTAAGAAGACTGGCCTGCAGCACCATATTGATCTTCACTGTCTTTCTCAGTTGGGACTTCCTTTCTCTCAGGTTCAGATGTAGAGGGAGGTTGACCCTGCTGTGGATCAGAAGATGAAGCTTGCTGAGCATTAGTAGGAGGTCCGGTTATGTTGTGTCTGGTTGTTCAACCTTAACCTCCACTTCAGGTGGGGCCTGACTTGGAGTGGAGTGTAAGTCAGTGAGCTCTCCACTCTTAATCTTCTGCTTGATTACCCTGATATGCTCATACATAGTGGATAGAGACATGGGTCCAAGTCTCCTTCTGGAGAATCCATACAGCTTCAAGAAGCTCTTCATCCTCTGCCTATCAGCAGACTTCTTCATGCTCTTTTGGATGATGGCTCTTGATTTTGCAGCTTCTTCCCTCAGCTTCTTTGTTTCTTTTCTTACCTTGACTAATTCAAGCTCAAGTTGTTTTAAGTACTCAAACTCAATATAGTCGTAAGGTAAGGGAAGGAGTGTATCTGCCTGATAGAGGCCTGTGGCACTCAAGTAGTTAATCATCTTGATTCTGTCTTCTTCCTTATCTACCTGAGGTTCTTGTTGAACCACATCCTCTTGTTCAGGGCTTTCTTGAACTGGTGAGAGGGTATGCATACCTTTGTACAGTCTTTTTCTTCTTCTCTCTTCTTTGATTTGTACTAGGAGTTCTACATCTTCTGCCTCCTTCTTCTCTCTTGACCTTTCCAGATCAACCAGCTCATTCAATTCATCCAAGGGGAGAGAAATGACACTATCTATGTCATAGTTCCTAGTCTGCAGATAGTTAATCCTGACTGCCCTTAACTCATCATTCTGAGTATTTGGTCTGGGGGCAGCCCTGATTGCAGACTCCATGAGTCTTGGAGACTCACTAGAGGAACTTTCTCCCCTTAGCTTCCTTTTCCTCTCTCTCTCCTCCTCAATCTCCTCAGATGTCATCTTTCTTTTCCCTTTGTCACTCACAGACCTTTGTGACTCAGGATGGAGAGAGCTTTGGCCTTCATTGCTCTTTGCAGCATCTGAGCTCAGGCCAGAGAGAGGTTGAGAAGCACCTTCACCAGCAGGTGTCTCAGAAGGAATATGGATCTCTGCAGCAGTTGGAGATGATGAGACAAGGCTCTCAGGTTCTGTCATTGGGCCTTGAATCAAGGTTTCCCCTATGAAGCTAATCTTAGGGTTTGCCTCAACATCCAGTTGACCGATGACATTGCCTGATTGCCTTTGTCTCCTTCTTAGGCTGAACTCTACAATGATCCTGTCTTGGATTCTTTTAGCCAGTCTGTCAGCTTGTCTTGATTGGCTTGGGTTGACAAGTGGCATGTTGACTAGATCCAAACCTTCATAGTAGTCCAAGTTCTGAAAATTGAAGACTTCTTGCTGTCCTTGAACTCTTATGATGATGTGGGCCTTCCTGTTGTTGTCATACCTCCACCCAATGATGTGATTGAAGGATGGTGAAGGTGACATAGCCCTTGGTATCCCATCCTCAAACAGACTCTGTATGAAGGAGTTTGTGTAGTCCACATCAATGTGAACTAGAGGAGGTTGCTGAGAATGCACAGTTGCAAGTGAGGATGGTGAGTCCTCAATGTACATTCTCTCAGAGGAACTCCCAGGTTCTATGGCTATAATGACTTTCTCCCCCTTTTTGGTAGCATCACCCACTTGCATAGGTGAGCTGGAGGATAGGTCAATCACATCCACAGGTTCTTGTGTTCCTGGTTGAGCTCTCCTTAAGGGTCTCCTAGCTAGTTTTTCCTTAAGATATGAAATCTCAAGTTGTTGATCATTGATCCTGTTTTGTAAGGTAGTCACCTGAGATTCAAGGTGACTGACCTTTGAGACAAGGTAAGTGCATGTTTTAGACAGTTTTTCACTTTTAGTCTCAGATCCCCCTCATCTTCATTAGAAGAATCACTAGGGGTGGAGAAGATTGGACCAGAGTCCTTTCTCTCATGACCAGTTCTAAGTTCTTGGCTACTGGATTTCCTCTGCTCACTGGCAGTCTCAGTTGAGATGTTAGTGGACTGAGTTGCCATGGTTGAGGTCTTAATGATGTAATCACTTTCAGAAGTGAGAGCCTCTTCCATATGGACATCCTGAACAGGTTCAGGATTGTCCACCTTAGTTGTAGGTGACTGATATGGGATAGATGTAGGAGACTCAGAAGTACTCATCTCTCTTTGAGTAGAGGGAAAGAAGAGAGATTCATTATACTCATTGAAACCTATATCTTCATCAGTATAGAACTCAAGGTTGGGAATGGGTTGGTTTAGATCTATAGGCTGGGGATGGTAACTGTCCCCTGAAGGTTGATCACTTGAGTGTTAAGACTCAGAGTGATGGCTTAAGGCAGTAGGGCTAACGAGCTCATCATGCTGAGCATGAGGAACCTCAGCACTGATTCTTGAAGAGATGGGAGTGGTTTGCCCCAGTGTCCACTTCTTCTGTATGGGTGAGTATATAGGGACCTCCACAGACTGAATAGTCTGAGCAGGGGTTCGTTTGTATTTTCTTTGGTAGGTGATGGAGATTTGAGGCTGTGTGGGTGGTTGGGAAGTAGTAGGTGTGGGTTCAACACTAGCTTGTGCTGCTAGGTTGTCACCTTGAGCAATAGCTCTAATATTTTGGGACTAGGGCTGTTTCTACCCCAGAGAATCCAACAGTGGACTTTCTCAGTATTTTAAAGATGAGGGCTTCATCTGTCCCAATTTAAGAATATTACCTGTTTCCCTTAACTGTGAGCCCAGTTCACAGTTAAGAATGTACTGAACATATCTAGGAAACATGTAATATTCTAAAGAGTCTAAATTTGCAAGTAAATTTGTATAAATAAACTGAGAGTACCTGAATTTGACCCCTTGAACCATTCCATGGACTATGAAGGAGAGATCTTCAGGAATCTGGTCCCATCCACCATGCTTGTTTGATAAGCTGTGGATGACCACATGGAGCAGGAATCTCCATTGGGATGAGACCTTCCCTTTCCTGAAGGTCTTTACAGAGAAATCTCCCTCATACCCCATCTGCTCAAAGGAATGATTGACAGCTTCCTTTGGGAAGAACACCTCACCTTCTTCATCATCCAGCTGAAGATGTCGGTTGATGATGGCCGGAGTGATGAAGATTGTTCTCCCCTGCACTGTGGCAGACAGTGCCTTCTCCCCATCCATAATGACCTCTTGGTAGGTCTTCTAGAATTCAAGCAACTGATCCTCATAGAGTGGAGGATCAATGGTTAGGGAGGTGAAGTAGTTGGACAGAGATAAGAAACAGAAAACCTCTGAGAAATGAGGATCTTTCTCAGAGCATAACAGAGCAACTTGATTGTGTTGTCTGTGTAGCTGTATGGTAAAGTTGGGATCTTTTCTGTGAGCAAGGTTGGCCATTTTGAAGTAGCTTAAGGACGAAGAAAGAAGAAAGAAAGAAATTTCAGAGGGAAATTTGGGGTTTTAGGTTTGGAGGAAGAACATATGATAGAAAGAGGGGGAAACCGTTGGGTTTATATGTGAGAAGGATTTCAGATAAAGTTTAATGAAAGAGGATAAACTTTGAAATCCGGATGTCGGTCCCACCTCTGAAAAAGTAGTTTACTTTTTGCTCACAAAGTAGTTTTCTTGGAAAACAAAAAGCTTCCGAAGGTTAATTATCTTCGGAATTTTTAATTAAAAAGCTTTCGAAGCTAAAATGACTTCGGAAGAATTTCCTGAGAGGTTTGAAAATTTTGCTTCGGAAGAAAAATTAAAACTTGAGTGCTTTGTGTATAAACC
Source organism: Flaveria trinervia (assembly GCA_025506515.1). Taxonomy (NCBI): domain Eukaryota; kingdom Viridiplantae; phylum Streptophyta; class Magnoliopsida; order Asterales; family Asteraceae; genus Flaveria; species Flaveria trinervia. The sequence goes on from CM046456.1 coordinate 46,147,529, forward strand.
ACAAAGCTTCGAGAGTTGATTTTGCTTCGGAAGTAAATGGTCCTTGAAAATGATTAAGTGTCTGAGACAAGTATTTTAGCTTCGAAAGATAAATTTGAAAAACTCTTCCGAAGGTAAATTTCTTACACAGTTATTTATTTTGAAGGCATGATTTACTTCCGAAGTTAAAAGCGTAACTTCTGAAGTATCAGAAATTTTCAAAAAGTCTAAGGAAAATCTTCAAGAAGAAATTTTTATCCAAAGAAACACATGAGCTTATGAAAGTGATGAACTAGACAACTTAGGACACACATATTTTAAGAAATAATAAGAATTAGTTTTAACAAAGATCTACTCAAGGTTGATCATCCCATAGCTGATATAAGATATTTAAATCTCTGTTCATCAAAAGGATTTGTAAACAGATCAGCATATTGTTCATCTGTGTGAACCTTGACTAGTTTAATTAATCCCTTTTCATAGTTATCTCTTATTAAATGATACCTGATATTGATGTGCTTTGTCCTTGAGTGCTGCATGGGGTTTTCTGTGATTGAAATAGCACTGTTGTTTTCTATGTGAATGGGAGTCTCCTTGAAGTTTAACCCATAGTCTAGCATCTGATTTTGAATCCAAAGTATTTGAGCACAACAGCTTGCAGCAGTAATGTATTCAGCTTCAGCAGTTGATGCAGAGACACTGGATTGTTTCTTGCATTGCCATGAGACAACCCTTCCACCAAGAAATTGACATCCCCAAGATGTAGACTTTGCAGTCATGTTGCAACCACCATAATCACTATCTGTATAGGCATACAGATTGAAGTAAGAATTCTTGGGATACCATAGTCCAAGGGTTGATGCACCTTTGAGGTATCTTAGAATCCTCTTGACAGTGATAAGGTGAGACATCTTAGGGTTGGCTTGATATCTTGCACAAATACATGTAGCAAACTTGATATCAGGCCTGCTAGCAGTAAGATACATAAGAGACCCAATCATAGCCCTATATAAATGCTCAGCTACACACTCCCCTCAAGATCAGGACCAAGAGAGTGGTTTCGGGCTATGGGTGTCTTAGCAATCTTAGAGTCAGTCATATTAAACCTCTTGAGTATGTCATGAACATACTTTGACTGACTTATGAAGATGCCATCTTCAACTTGCTTCACTTGAATTCCAAGAAATAAATTGAGTTCCCCCATGGCACTCATTTCAAATCTGTCATTCATGAACTTCTCAAAGTCTTTGTAGAGCTTTGGATTAGTTGAACCAAAGATGATGTCATCCACATATACTTGAACTAGCAATATGTCTTTTCCTTGTCCTTTGATGAAGAGAGTTCCTTCTATAGTACCCCTCCTGTATCCATGTTTATAGAGATACTCAAACAGTGTCTCATACCACTTCCTGGGTGCCTGATGCAGCCCATAGAGAGCTTTGTCAAGCTTGCAGACATAATCAAGATGATCAGGATCTACAAAACCAAGTGGCTGTTTGACATAAACCTCTTCATCTATCACTCCATACAAAAAGGCACACTTCACATCAAGTTGAAAGACCTTGAAGTTCTTGGATGCGACAAATGCTAGGAATATCCTAACGGCTTCTAATCTTGCCACTGGAGCAAAGACATTAGTGTAGTCAATCCTTTCTTCGTGTGTGTATCCTTGGACAACCAGTCTAGCTTTGTTCTTGATGATGATGCCTCTATCATCTTTCTTGTTCCTAAACACCTATTTGGTTCCAATGGTAGTCTTCCTAGAAGGAAGAGGAAAAATGTTCCAAACTTTTTGCCTTTTGAATTGAAGCAGATCTTGTTGCATAGCTTCAACCCAACTTCCATCCTTTAGAGCTTCATCAACTTTCTTGGCTCTATCTGGGAAAGAAAACAAGAGTGAAGACAAACATTTGCTTCATGGGTTTGTCCTCTTGTCTTTACCCCTGAGACAAAATCTCCAATGATGTTTGTGGTAGGGTGAGACTTATGGATCCTAAGCTGAGGGATCACAGCAAGTTGTTGAGAAAGATCTAAATTGAAAAATTAGATCTGGCATAGATGTTGCTCCACCACATCAGCACACTTTTCAAGTGAAACTTGATCCAAGCAGTGTGTGACATCATTGATTTTCTCATTTATGGTGTGGTTAGTGGCATCAAGAAATTCTTGGTCACTGTCACCATCACCATTGTTGTCTTCCATAGTTGAGGTGTTCTTATCTGGTTGTAGAGTCTCTGAGTTGGAATTTGAAGGCATGCCAGATGTATCAGCTGAATTTGTCACTGTTGGGCTGACAGAAACCTCATTTGCAGAAATGGTTCCAACTGAAGCTAAAGATATGTGTCTTGAAGATCTTCATAGCTCAAATCTTGGATCAGGATCTTTTGTATTTAAATTTTCTGTAGATCCTGAAACATTCTCACTTGATTTTTTAAAACAGTTGGTAACCAAATCAAGATCAAACAACCAATCCGGACCAGAACCAGCAACACAAGGTCTGTGTTCATTGAATGTCACATTGGCTGACTCCTCAACAATTCTAGTTCTGAGATTGTATACTGTATAAGCCTTAGCTTGGGAAGAGTATCCAATAAAGTGTCCATCATCTGATTTCTCAGCAAACTTGGCAATTTGATCTTTGGTATTCAAGATGGTGCAAGGACATCCAAATGTCCTGAGAAAACCAATGAAAGGTCTCCTCTTATGCCAAAGTTCATAAGGAGTTTTGCCATGAGTCTTAACTACTAAAACTCTTTTCTGCACATAGCATGTAGTTTTGACTACCTCTGCCCAAAAGGTTATGGGCAGTTTAGAGTCAGACAACATGGTTCTTGCAGCTTCAATCAGTGTCATGTTTCTCCTCTCAACAACACCATTTTGCTGAGGAGTCCTGGGAGCACTAAATTGTCTTGTAATACCCTTTTCATCACAGAGTGTATCAAGGATATTGTTCTTAAATTTGGTTCTTTGATCACATCTTATGATCTTGACCTTGTGATCCGATTGATTCTCAATCTTTAAGATGAAATTCTTTAGAATCTCAGGAGTCTCATCCTTAGTTCTAAGGAAGAAAACCCAAGTGAATCTTGTAAAGTCATTGTGATCACTAGACAGTATAAGGTCCTTCCTAAACTCATTACACTGGTGGGGCCAAAGATATCCATATGTAACAAGTGTAGCGGTGTAGTGATGGAGTTCTTTTCCTTAGGCTTGTGAGATACCTTATGTTGCTTCCCTTTCAGGCATGCAACACAATTGTCATCACTTGTAAACTCTTTCTTTGGCATTCTAGTTACCAACTCATGCTTAATCTGTTTATTCATATTCTTAATGTTTACATGGCACATTCTTTTATGCCATAAGAAAGACTCATCACTATTGGCTTTAGATAGAAAGCATGAAACTTCTCCAGAGGGAGAGGTTTCTTGCAAATCCATCCTGTACATGTTTCCTTCCTGGGGGCTCTAAGCAGGATATGCTCATGAGGAATGACCACACCAGGCTTAAGAACAATGCACTCATGCTCAGTAAAGAGCATGTTATGACTCTGATCACAAAATTGAGATACACTCAGAAGATTGTATCCAAGCTTCTTAACAAAGTTTACCTTTTCTATGCTGAGCTTACCATTTGTGACCTTGCCCCTTCCAGAAATGTAACCGCCTTCATCTCCTCCAAAAGCAACTGGTCCTCCATCAATCCTTTCAAAGTTCTAGAGTAGTGACCTATTGCCAGTCATGTGCCTGGAACAGCCACTGTCTATGATCCAGACATTTCTGTCTGTCTTCAGCTGTCCCTGCACAAAAAGAATGATTAGTTACATCTGGAACCCAAGCCTTGCTTGTCTTGGGCTCATTTGCAGAAGTAATTCAACAGTAATAGATCCTATGGTTGTACTAAGAGGATCTTGAGCTGTTGATGATGGAGAAATCTCAGTCACTTGGTCTTTCTTAGACGTCCACACCACCTTTGGAGTCTTGGACTTGACCTTCAAAACTTTAGAAGCTTTGATGACTGAACCTTCAGAAGATTCTACAAACACTGCAGCAGACTTCACTGCTTCGGAAGAACTCCTTTCTTCCAAGACCAAATATTCTTCCGAAGAGAATTTTCCACTTCCCTTCTTGTTAGATTTGGAACTTCCGAAGGAAACTGGTTTTCCTTCCAAAGCTTGAATCTTCTTAGAACTCTTTTAAGCCTTTGTTTTGGCCATATGGACAGTACCTTTAGGATTGAAGGGACAATCCTTGGGAATGTGAGTGGTGCTGTCACACATAACACAATTCATCTTCTTCTTCACAAGAGCCTTTTCTTGAGAGTAAGACTATCTTTGGTCACTTCCCTTCTCCATCTTCATCTTTGTAGATCCTGAGACAGTCCTCTTGGGCTGAGGACTATGCTTGGAGTTTGATGGTCCAGGCTGTGCAGCAGTGGTACACAGCAGATCAGTCTTCTTCTTGCTACTAAGATGAGTTGAACAAGAACCAGAACTCTTAGCAGAGGAGTTTGGTTGATGCCTTCAGTCCCTACCACTTTAAACCCTGCAGAATAAAAACTTGTTTCTGTTTAGAGTCAAAAGTAGCCTTGATCTCTTGAGCCTTCCTTGCCTTTCTTTTGCTCTTTCTGATCAAGTTCTTTCTCATGGACTTGGTCATCACAGTCTTCACTTTCTCCTCAGAAGATAGTGGCCCTTCTTGAATCCTCCTCTTCACTCTTTGTAGAGGGATTCTTCATTATCTCTTCTTATCCTCCTCACTCATTGGATCTATGAGAGGAAGCTCATCTTCACAAGTTCCACACCTAGGAGATCTTACTGATAAGATTATGTGTGGAGGAGCTATCTCATTTGATCCCAGTCCCTGCCTGTTTTGATAGCACACTTTGTTGTGCAGGGATGAAGATATCATGTTCTTGAAGGTCTCCTCTCAAGAACACTCTTTCTCTTTCGCCCTGGCTTTGCTGATCACAAGCTCAGCCTGGCACTCAGTTAACTTGGTTATGAGATCTTTTATTGAGTCCTAAATCTGTGTGTTATGTTTTTGAACTAAATGGTTTTCTCTAAGTCCTCTATTTTTAGCTTATAATCATTTCAGACTTTATAAAATTAGACTTAAAATGTTTAAGGACTCAACATTAGATCTCAGTTCCAAGTTATAGGACCTGTACTTGTTAACTTTATCAATGCATTCAGGAGTACAGAGCTGTTCCAATACCTTGGCTTCATCATGATCTGCCATCAGTGCTTGTTTGGAGAAGCATCTCCATCTGAAGCTCCATCAAAGCCTCCTTGTAAGGATTCCTGAAGTCTGATGCAACCCAAAACTGCCTAGTGTTCACAACATGCACTAAGTACTGAAGTGAAGATGCTTCAGAAGAATTACACAAAGCATTAGAAAATACTCTAAGTGTAATATCTTCCGAAGCCAAGACCAATATCTTCCGAAGCCTAACATGAAGTCTTCCGAAGCTTGAAGAACAAAGTCTTCCGAAGCTTCACCTTATGAAGACAGATTTTCTCCGAAGACTTTTAGTACACATGCTTTATCTGATGTACTGTTCCATAAAGCACCTTTTCCGCTGCGTCTCTGATAAGTCACCAACTTACAAGAGTTGGTGAAAAAGTCCATGCTTTTGGTACTGTACATTGAGGTCTTGAGTCTGAAACTTTCCACTTTATGTACTTTATCCTTTTTGTAATGTATAAGGATGTGAGCTATGGCATGTCATAGTCACAAGGTCAAAAGGCAGATATGCCTTTTGATCCTACAATTGATTGTTAGTGTCTAGTCAATTGTATCCAGCTGGCTTTCATAGTATAGCCGGCTGTAGGTGTAGTATAAGTATTCCAAGTTCTCGTATCTTTCTTTATGCTTTGTAACACTTGTAAAAGAACTGAGAAAGCAATATACTGCTCCCTTGAAAACTATACTCTCTTGTTCTGTCTCTTGCTTTACTTGTGTCTCTGTATCACCTTTGGTTACCTAGTTCACTTTTGATTAAAGTTTAGTTAATCTTCTCATTGTGTTGGTGTGTTGTAATTGTGTTCAAGCCCTTGAACGATCCTGCAATTGGTATCAGAGCTTTCAGGCTCGTGATATAAGATCTAACCATCTTAAGATCCCTCACACACACAAAAACTAAACTTTTCAAATGGCTTCCATCTCAAAGACTGATATGGAGACTGGAACCATGAACAAATCCCCATTGATCACTCTTGATGACTTCGACACCTGGTGCATGAGGATGGAGGCTTCATCAGGTCTCTTGACTCAAGAATGTGGGAATCTGTTGAATATGGACCTTTCATACCCAGCACCCCCTCTGCTACCGGTGCTGGTATGATTCCTAAAGATGTGGCCAACTACTCAGATGAAGATAGGAAAAGAGTAGAGATTGACAGGAAGGCCATGACTGCTCTTCAGACTGCTATCCCAAACTCTGTGTACAGAGGTTTAAGAAGTGCAAGACAGCTAAACAGCTGTGGGATGCACTGAAGCTGATGTATGAAGGCTCCTCTGAAGCCAAGGAGAACAAGAAAGATCTTCTGAAGCAGCAGTTTGAAAATTTCACCTTTAAAGCAGGTGAAACCATGACCCAACAATACTTCAGGTATGTTGAGATTGTGGATACCCTGGATGGAGGAGTTCCTCTTGAGAACAGAGACATTGTAAGGAAGTTCATGTCCTCACTTCCTAGGCAATGGACACACTATTGTGTGGTAATCAGAGGACTGAGAACCTTAAAACTCTTACTCTGACAGAGTTATATGGGATTCTCAGTGGATACCAGATGGAGATGAACTTACAAGGTTCATCTGGCAACTCTAACAATCAAATGGGTTCAGCCCTTCATGTGGTTGAAAGGGACAGCATAGAACCCCAACATCATCTCCTATGCTACCCTGACAACTCACAAAAGGGTCCTTTCATCACCTTCCCGGAGACACCAAGGGAGAACTTTACTCAAGGAAGCCCATTCCAAGAGACAAGTTCTTCTCAAGCCTTTGTGTCTGCAGATGAAAGCTGTGGAAATTATCTCTTCACTCTTGAAGACCTAGACTGTATCCATCCAGATGACCTGGAATACATGGAGATAGTTCAGCAGATGGCTCTTCTCACTCACAGAGCCAAGAAGTTCTACAAGAGGACAGGAAGAAAATTTCCAAGCAATGCTACCAGTGGTAAGTTTGGGCTGGATAAAAGCAAAGTTAAGTGTTACAATTGTAACCTTATGGGTCACTTTGCAGGGAGTGTAAGGCACCCTAGAGCAAATGGGGTCAAACACAACTCAGACCAAACTACACCAACAATACCCCTCAGGCTGAGAAGACAAAGCAACATGCTGCGGTTGCTGTTGAAGAGGGAGGATTTGACTGGAGTTTTCAGGTGGAGGATGCTTCTCCAAACCAAGCATTGATGGCTGACCATGATGAAGCCAAGGTATTAGAACATCTTTGCTCCCCTGAATGCATTGCTAAAGTAAATAGATACAGGTCCTACAACTAGAGATGAGATCTGATCTTGAGTCATTAAACATATTAAAATCTGATTTTAGAAAGTCTGAAAATGATTACAAGTTAAAGATAGAAGACTTGGAGAAAACCATTTCAGTACTAAAACATGAACATACAGATTTTAGAACTCAGATCCAAGATCTCATCACTAAGTTGACTAAGTGCCAGGCTGAGCTTGTGATCAGCAAAGCCCTGGCAGAGAAAAGTGTTCTTGAAGAAGAGACCTTCAAGAACATGATATCCTCATCCCTACACAATAAGGTTTGTTATCAAAATAGACAGGGACTGGGATCAAATGAGATAGCTCCTCCACACACAATCTTGTCTGTAAGATCTCCTAGGTGTGGAACTTGTGAAGATGAGCTTCCTCTCATAGATCCAATAAGTGAGGATGATGAAGAAGTGATAGTGAGGAATCCCTCTGAGAAGAGTGAAGAAGAGGATTCCTCCAAGGGCCACTATCCTTCTGAGGAGAAGAAATTAACTGTGATGACCAAGTCCAAGAGAAAGAACTTGATCAGGAAGAGCAAAAGGAAAGCAAAGAAGGCTCAAGAAATCAAGGCTACCTTTGATGCTAAGCAGAAACAAGTGTTTATCTCTGCAGGTTTCAAAGCAATAAGGACTGAAGACATCCACCAAAGCTCTTAGCAAGAGTTCTGGTTCATGTTCAAATCATCTCAGTACAAAGAAGAAGACTGAGCTGCTGTGTACCACTGCTGCACAGCCTGGACCATCAAATTCCAAGAACAGTTCACAGCCAAGGGAACTGTATCTGAATCTACCAAGATGAAGGTGAAAAAGGGATGTGACCAAGGCCAGTCTTGCTCTCAAAAGGAGATTTCTTTGAAGAAGAAAATGCTGTGTGTTATGTGTGAAAGTACTTCTCATATTGCCAAGGATTGTCCATACAATCCTAAAAGTACTATCCACATGACCAATACAAAGACTTCAAAGAATCTCAAGAAGTCTCAAGCTTCGGAAGGAAAGTCTGTTTCCTTCGGAAGCTCCAAATCAAAGAAGAAGGTAAATGGAAAATTACCTTCGGAAGCAAAGTTGGTCTCGGAAGAAAGGAGTTCTTCCGAAGTACTAAAGTCTACTGCAGTGACTGTAGATTCTTCCGAAGTATCAGTCATTAAAACTTGTGAAGCTCCAAAAGCTTCTAAGGTTTTGAAGGTCAAGTCCAAGACTCCAAAGGTGGTGTGGAAGTCTAAGAAAGACCAAATGACTGAGGTTTCTCCATCAACAACAGCCGAAGATCCCCTCTGTACAACCATAGGATCTATTACTGTTCATTACTGTTGCATTACCTTCTATTACACTTACTGAACCCAAGACAAGTAAGGCTTGGGTTTCCAAATGTAACTAATCATTTTCTTTGTGCAGGAACAGCTCAAGACAAACAAGAATGTCTGGATATTGACAGTGGCTGTTCCAGGCACATGACAGGCGATAGGTCTTTACTTCATAATTTTGAGAGAATTGATGGAGGACCAGTTGCTTTTGGAGGAAATGAAGGTGGTTACATTTATGGAAGGGCAAGGTCACAAATGGTAAGCTCAGCATTGAGAAGGTAAACTTTGTTAAGGAGCTTGGGTACAATCTTCTGAGTGTATCTCAATTTTGTGATCAGAGTCATAACATGCTCTTCACTGAGCATGAGTGCATTGTTCTCAAGCCTGGAGTGGTCATTCCTCATGAGCATATTCTGCTCAGAGCCCCCAGGAAAGGGAACATGTACAAGATGGATTTGCAAGAAACATCTCCCTCTGGAGAAGTTTCATGCTTTCTATCTAAAGCAAATAGTGATGAGTCTTTCCTATGGCATAAAAGAATGTGCCATGTAAACTTTAAGAATATGAATAAATTAATCAAACATGATCTGGTAACTGGAATGCCAAAGAAAGAGTTTACAAGTGATGATCATTGTGTTGCATGCCTGAAAGGGAAGCAACACAAGGTATCTCACAAGCCTAAGGAAAAGAACTCCATCACTACTCCCCTACACTTATTACATATGGATCTCTTTGGCCCCACCAGTGTAATGAGTTTAGGAAGGACCTTATACTGTCTAGTGATCACAGATGATTTTACAAGATTCACTTGGTTTTCTTTCTTAGAACTAAAGATGAGACTCCTGAGATTCTAAAGAATTTCATCTTAAAGATTGAGAATCAATGTGATCACAAGGTCAAAACCATAAGATGTGATCAAGGAACTGAATTCAAGAACCAAATCCTTGATACATTTTGTGATGAAAAGGTATTACAAGACAATACAGTGCTCCCAGGACTCCTCAGCAAAACGGAGTTGCTGAGAGGAGAAACAGGACACTTATTGAAGCTGCAAGAACTATGTTGTCTGACTCTAAACTGCCTATCACCTTCTGGGCAGAGGCAGTTAATACTGCTTGCTATGTGCAACAGAGTCTTAGTAGTTAAGACACATGGTAAGACTCCTTATGAACTTTGGCACAAGAGGAAACCTTTCATTGGTTTTCTCAGGTCATTTGGATGTCCCTGCACCATCTTGAATACCAAAGATCAAGTTGCCAAGTTTGCTGAGAAATCAGACGATGGACACTTCATTGGATACTCTTCTCAAGCTAAAGCTTATAGAGTATACAATCTCAGAACTAGAATCATTGAGGAGTCAGCCAATGTGACTTTCAATGAGCACACTCCCAGTGTGGCTGGTTCTGGTCCGGATTGGCTATTTGATCTTGATTAGTTACCAACTGTTTTAATAAATCTTGTGAGCATGTTTCAGGATCTGCAGAAAATTTAAATACAGGTGATCCTGATCCAAGATTTGAGCTTGGAAGACCTTCAGCTCCAGTTGAAACTACTTCAGCAAATGAGGTTTCTATCAGCACAACAATGACAAATCCAGCTGATACATCTGGCATGCCTTCAAATTCCAGTTCAGAGGCTTCTCAACCAGATAAAGACATCTCAATTGCAGAAGATAACAATGGTGATGGTGAAAGTGATCAAGAATCTCTTGATGCTAATAACCATACCATAGATGATAACATCAATGATGTCACACACTCATTGGATCAAGTTAATCTTGATAAGTGTGATAATGTGGAGGATCAATCTTCAAGACCAGATCTAAATTTCTCAAATTTGGATCTATCTCAGCAACTTGCTGTGATCCCTCAGCTAAGGATCCACAAGTCTCATCCTACCACAAACATCATTGGAGATGTTATCTCCGGGGTAAAGACAAGAGGGCAAACCCATGAAGCAAATGTTTGTCTTCACTCTTGTTTTCTATCCCAGTTAGAGCCAAAGAAAGTTGAGGAGGCTCTAAAGGATGGAAGTTGGGTTGAAGCTATGCAACAAGAGCTGCTTCAATTCAAAAGACAGAAAGTTTGGAACCTTTGTCCTCTTCCTCATGGGAAGACTACCATTGGAACCAAATGGGTTTTAGGAATAAAAGGATGATAGAGGAATCATCATCAAGAACAAGGCTAGACTAGTTGTTCAAGGATACACACAAGAAGAAGGGATTGACTACACTGATGTCTTTGCTCCTGTAGCTAGACTAGAAGCTGTTAGGATATTCCTGGCATTTGCTGCATCCAAGAACTTCAAGGTCTACCAACTTGATGTAAAGTGTGCTTTCTTATATGGAGTGATTGATGAGGAGGTTTATGTCAAACAACCACCTGGTTTTGTAGATCCTGATCATCCTGATTATGTCTGCAAGCTTGACAAAGCTCTCTATGGGCTGCATCAGGCACCCAGGAGTGGTATGAGACACTGTCTGAGTATCTCTGTAAACATGGTTACAGGAGAGGTACTATAGATGGAACTCTCTTCATCAAAGGACAAGGAAACGACATTCTGCTAGTTCAAGTATATGTGGATGACATCATCTTTGGCTCAACCAATTCAAGGCTCTGCAAAGACTTTGAAAAGCTGATGAAAGATAGATTTGAAATGAGTTCAATGGGAGAACTTAATTTCTTTCTGGGAATTCAAGTGAAGCAGGTTGAAGATGGCATTTTCATAAGTCAGTCAAAGTATGTTCAAGATATACTCAAGAGGTTCAACATGACTGATTGTAAGACTGCTAAGACACCCATAGCCAGAAACCACTCCCTTGGTCCAGATCTTGAGGGGGAGTGTGTAGATGAGCACTTATACAGGGCTATGATTGGGTCTCTTATGTATCTTACAGCTAGCAGGCCTGATATCATGTTTGCTACATGTATTTGTGCAAGATATCAAGCCAATCCTAAGATGTCTCACTTAATCACTGTGAAAAGGATTTTAAGATACCTCAAAGGTGCTTCAACACTTGGTTTATGGTATCCAAAGAATTCTAATTTCAATCTGTATGCCTATACAGACAGTGATTATGGTGGCTGCAACATGACTGCAAAGTCTACATCTGGGGGATGTCAATTCCTTGGTGGAAGGGTTGTCTCATGGCAATGCAAGAAACAAACTGTGTGTCTGCATCAACTGCTGAGGCTGAATACATTGCTGCTGCAAGCTGCTGTGCTCAAGTGCTTTGGATTCAAAATCAGATGCTAGACTACGGATTTAACTTCAAAGAGACTCCTATCCACATAGACAACAACAGTGCTATCTCTATCACTGAGAACCCTGTGCAGCACTCAAGGACCAAACACATCAACATCAGGTATCATTTAATAAGAGATAACTATGAAAAGGGGTTAATTAAACTAGTCAAAGTTCACACAGATGAACAATATGCTGATCTGTTCACAAAAGCTTTTGATGAACAGAGATTTAAGTATCTGATATCAGCTATTGGGATGATTAACTTTGAGTAGATTTTTCTTAAAACTAATTCTAATTATTTCTTCTTAAAATATGTGTGTCCTAAGTTGTCTAGTTCATCACTTTCATAAGCTCATGTTTCTTTGAATGAAAAACTCTTTTGAAGACTTTCCTTAGATTCTTGAAAATTTTCTGATACTTCGGAAGATAACATTTACCTTCGGAAGAAAAATATGTCTTCAAATAAATGACTGTCTAAGAATTTTACCTTCGGAAGAAGTCAAAATTTATCTTCCGAAGCTTAAAATTCTTAACTTAGACACTTATTCATTTTTAAGGACTTTTTCCTTCCGAAGCAAAAATTACTTTCGGAAGCTTTGTTCATTCTTATACAAAGCATCCAAAAGTTTATTTCTCTTCCGAAGCATAAATCTTAAGACTCTCAGGAAAATTCTTCCGAAGTCACTTTAGCTTCGGAAGCTTTTTCAATCAAACTTCCGAAGACAAATTACTTTCGGAAGCTTTTCGAATTCCAAGAAAACTTTTTGAGCAAAAAGGTAAACTACTTTTTCAGAGGTGGGACCGACATACGGATTTCAAAGTTTATCCTCTTTCATTAAACTTTATCTGAAATCCTTCTCTCTCATATAAACCCAACGGTTTCCCCCTTCTTCTATCATCTGCTTTTCTTCCATACCTAAAACCCAAAGCTTTCTCTCTGAAATTTCTTCCCATTCTTTTCTCTTCATCTCTGAGCTACCTCACAATGGCTGACCTTACACACAGAAATGATCCTCACTTTGCCATGCAGCTACACAGACAACACAATCAGGTTGCTCTGTTATGCTCTGACAAAGATCCTCATTTCTCAGAGGTTTGCCGTTTCTTGTCTTTGTCTCACTACTTCACCTCCCTAACCATTGATCCTCCTCTATATGAGGATCATTTGCTTGAATTCTGGAAGACCTGCCAAGAGGTCATTATGGATGGGGAGAAGGCACTGTCTGCCACAGTGCAGGGGAGAACAATTTTCATCACTCCGGCCATCATCAACGACATCTTCAGCTGGATGAAGCAGGTGAAGTGTTCTTCCCAAAAGAAGCGGTTAATCATTCCTTCGAGCAGATGGGCTATGAAGGAGATTTCTCTGTAAAGACCTTCAGGAAAGGGAAGGTCTCATCCCAGTGGAAATACCTGCTCCATGTGGTTATCCACAGCTTATCAAACAAGCATGGTGGATGGGACCAGATTCCTGAGGATCTCTCCTTTATAGTTCATGGGATGGTTCAGGGGGTCAAGTTCAGGTATTCACAATTTGTTTATACTAATTTACTTGCAAACTTAGACTCCTTAGAATATTACATGTTTCCTAGATATGTTCAACACATTCTTAACTGTGAACTGGGCTCACAGTTGAGGGAAACAGGCAATATTCTTAAACTGGGACAGATGAAGCCCGGCATCTTTAAAATTATGAAGAAGCCAACTGTAGGCTTCTCAGGGGTAGAAACAGCCCTAGTCCCAAAAATGTTAGAGCTCATTGCTCAGGTGACAACATAGCAGTCCAAGCTAGTGTTGAACCCACACCTACTGCTCTCCTACCCTCTTCACAACCTCCAATATTCATCACCTACAAAAGAAAATCCCAACGAACCCCTGCTCAGGCTATTGAGTCTGTGCAGGCCCCCAAATACTCAACCTTACAGAAGAAGTGGACTCCAGAGCTCCCACTTCTCCTGAGGAGCAAACCACTCCCATTACTTTACCTATCAGGGCTGAGGTTCCTCAAGCTCAACCTGATGAGCTCATTAGCCCAACAACTGTAAGCCTTCACTCTGAGTCTCAACACTCAAGTGAACAACCTTCAGGGGATAGCTACCATCCCCAGCCTTTGGATCTAAACCAACCAATTCCCAACCTATCCTTTTACACTGATGAAGACTTAGGATTCAGTGAGTACCATGAGTCTCTCTTCTCCTCCCCTACTCAAAGAGAGATGAGTACCTCTGACTCTCCTCAGTCTATCCCTCATCAGTCACCTATTACTGAGGTGGACACATCTGAACCTGTTCAGGATGTCCATATGGAAGAGGCTCTCACTTTTGAAAGTGATTACATCATTAAGACCTCAACCATGGCAACTCAGCCCATTGGCATCTTAACTGAGGTTGCCAGTGAGCAGAGGAAAACCAGCAGCCAAGAAACTCAAGCTGGTGGTGAGAGAGAGGACTTTGGTCCAATCCTCTCATCCCCCAGTGATTCTTCTGATGAAGATGAGGGGAATTTGAGACTAAAGGTACAAAAATTGTCACAAACATGCACCTATCTAGTCTCTAAGGTTAGTCACTTGGAATCTCAGGTGACTACCCTGCAAAACAGGGTCAATGATCAGCAACTCCAGATTTCATATCTGCAGGAAAAACTAGCTGAGAGACCTTTAAGGAGAGCTCAACCAGGAACACAAGAACCTGTGGAAGTGACTGATTTATCCTCCAGCTCACCTATGCAAGTGGGTGATGCTACCAAAAAGGGGGAGAAAGTTATCACAACACAGAACCTGGGAGTTCTTCAAAGAGAATGGACATAGAGGACTCACCATCCTCACTTGCTGTTGTGCATTCTCAGCAACTTCCTCAAGTTCACATTAATGTGGACTCTATAGACTCTCTCATCAGGAGTCTCTTTGAGGAAGGTATACCAAGGGCTGTCTCATCTCCACCACATGGAACTGGCAACTACATCATCAGATGGAGGTATGATGACAGAAGAGCCCTCATACTTCACAGAGTTCAAGGTCAACAAGAAGTCTTTCAGTTCCAAAGCCTGAGCTTCTATGAAGGACTGGATTTAGTCAACATGCCACTTGTCAATCCAAGCAAATCTAGACAAGCTGACAGGCTGGCTCAAAGAATCCAAGACAGGATCCTTGCAGAGTTCTCTCTAAGAAGGAGACTTAGGCAATCAGGCAATGTCATCGGTCAACTGGATGTTGAGGTGGACCCTAAGATTAGTTTCATAGGGGAAACCTTGGCTGAAGGCCCAGTGGCAGAACCTGAGACCCTTGTCTCACCATCAACAACTGCTGCAGAGGTCCAAACTCCATCTGAGACACCTGCTGGTGAAGGTGTTTCTCAGCCTCTCTCTGGCCAGAGCATGGAAGCTACACCAAGCAATGAAGGCCAAGCCTCAATCCACCCTGAGTCACAAAGGTCTGTTGGTGACAAAGGGAAAGGATAATGACTCCTGAGGATTGAGGAGGAAGAGAGAGAGAGAGGAAAGGAGGCTAAGGGGAGAAAGTTCTTCTGGGTCATCAAAATTCATGCAAGCTGCAATCAGGGCTGCCCCCAGACCAAATACTCAAAATGATGAACAAAGGGCAGTCAGGATTAATTATTTACAGACCAGGAACTATGATGTTGATGAAATCATCTCCCTCCCCTTAGAAGAGTTGAATGAACTGGCTGACATGGAAGTGTCAAGAGAGATAAAGGAGAAAGAGGATGCAAGGTTACTTCTCCAATTCAAAGAGGAGAGGAGACAGAAAAGACTTCACAAGCATACTCCCACTCTCTCTCCAGTTCAAGAAAGTCCTGCACAGGAAGATGTGGCTCCACAAGAACCTCAGGTAGATAAAGAAGAGGATAGAATCAAAATGATAAACTACCTGAGTGCCACAGGCTTCTATCAGGCAAATACACTTCTTCCCTGTCCTATGACTTCATTGAGTTCGAGTACTTAAAGCAACTTGAGCTTGAGTTAGTCAAAGAAAGAAAAACAACCAAAAGGAAGCTAAGGGAAGAA
The DNA here is from genome assembly GCA_025506515.1 of Flaveria trinervia. Classification (NCBI taxonomy): domain Eukaryota; kingdom Viridiplantae; phylum Streptophyta; class Magnoliopsida; order Asterales; family Asteraceae; genus Flaveria; species Flaveria trinervia. The sequence goes on from CM046456.1 coordinate 46,163,579, forward strand.
GCTGCAAAGTCAAGAGCCATCATTCAAAAGAATGCAAAGAAGTCTGCTGACAGACAAAGAATGATGAGCTTCTTGAAGTCATATGGATTCTCCGGAAGGAGACTTGGTCCCATGTCTCTATCTACAATGGATGAGCATATAAGGGTAATCAAGCAGAAGATTAAAAGTGGTGAACTCATTGACTTGCACTCTCTTCCAAGTCAAGTCCCACCTGAAGTGGAGGTCAAGTTTGAACAACCAGAGACACCTGAACCAGAACCTCCAGCTGAGCCTCAGCAAACTTCATCTTCTGATCCAAGACAGGGTCAAACTCCCTCTCCTTCTGAACCTGTGAGGGAGGAACACCCAACTGAGAAAGACACTGATGATCAACATGGTGCTGCAGACCAGTCTTCTCAGTTAAAGACATTAAAGAGGAAGAAGAAAATGGCCTCTAAACCAAAGACTAAAAAGAAGAAGCCAAAGTCATCTACCTCTACACCCCAGGCTGAATCAGATCAACCTGAGGAAGTGCATGATGAGGCAGCCCAATCAACTCCTATGCAAGTGGCTCCTCTAGCAACTGAGACACCCATCTTATCCTGGACTTACTCTACCAATCCAGAAAGATGGAATGTTATCAGAGATCAAGGTGTTGAAAATGTCTACTCATGGCAAGACATAAACAACTTACCTCTGCATGATCTTTTGAAATGAGAAGATACTATGAGAGTCTTGATGATCCTGACCATCAAATGAAGAAAGGGATGGTCTTGATTATTCTGAAGACTACAACATTTAAAGATCTTCTAAGTGTTTTGGTAGCATCAGCCTAGGGGGTTTGTAAGGATTCCTGAAGTCTGATGCAACCCAAAACTGCCTAAGTGTTTCAGCAACATGCACTAAGTACTGAAGTGAAGAATGCTTCGGAAGAATTACACAAAGCATTAGAAAATACTCTAAGTGTAATATCTTCCGAAGCCAAGACCAATATCTTCCGAAGCCTAACATGAAGTCTTCCGAAGCTTGAAGAGACAAAGTCTTCCGAAGCTTCACCTATGAAGACAGATTTCTTCCGAAGACTTTTAGTACACATGCTTTATCTGATGTACTGTTCCATAAAGCACCTTTTCCGCTGCGTCTCTGATAAGTCACCAACTTACAAGAGTTGGTGAAAAGGTCCATGCTTTTGGTAACTGTACATTGAGGTCTTGAGTCTGAAACTTTCCACTTTATGTACTTTATCCTTTTTGTAATGTATAAGGATGTGAGCTATGGCATGTCATAGTCACAAGGTCAAAAGGCAGATATGCCTTTTGATCCTACAATTGATTTTGTTAGTGTCTAGTCAATTGTATCCAGCTGGCTTTCATAGTATAGCCGGCTGTAGGTTGTAGTATAAGTATTCCAAGTTCTTGTATCTTTCTTTATGCTTTGTAACACTTGTAAAAGAACTTGAGAAAGCAATATACTGCTCCCTTGAAAACTATACTCTCTTGTTCTGTCTCTTGCTTTACTTGTGTTCTCTGTATCACCTTTGGTTACCTAGTTCACTGTTTGATTAAAGTTTAGTTAATCTTCTCATTGTGTTGTTGTGTTGTAATTGTGTTCAAGCCTTAAACGATCCTGCAATTCCTCTTCAACAGCAACAACAGCTTGTTAAACTTCCACTGGTTGCATTGCAGGAAACTCCTTCCAGTTCCTCTTGTAAATTCTTGGCTGATGAGTGAGAAGAGCCATGCAGACTATTTCCATAGATTCCAGATCATCTGGATGGATACAATCCAGGTCTTCAAAGTGGAAAAGAAGGAGTTGCCACAGCTTCATCAGGAAGGGACACCAAAACCATGAGCATAGCTTGTCTTTTGGAATGGGTTCATTGGAGGTAGGTCTCTGTGGGTCCTGGGAAGGTGAGGAAAGGACCCTAGGTGAGTTTCAGGGTGCTAAGAGATGATGTTTGGGTTGCTAGCTATTCCCTTTCAACCACCTGTAGGGATGAAACCCATTGATTGTTAGGTTGCCAGATGAACCTTGCATGTTCATCTCCCTGGTAGCCAATGAGAATCCCAATAAACTCTGTCAGAGAAAGAAAGAGTTGTGAGATTTTCAGTTCTCTGATCACCACACAATAGTGTGTCCATTGCCTTAGGAAGTGAGGACTGAACTTACTTACATGTCCTCTGTTTTCAAGGAAATCCTACATCCACAAGGGTATAAACGATCTCAACATACCTGAAGTACTGTAGTCATGGTCTCACTGTTTGAAGGTGAAGCTTTTCAAACTAAACTAGAAGATCCTTCTTGTTCTATGGCTCAGAAGAACCCTCATAATCCTTTCAGTGCATCCCACAGCTGCTTGGCTGTTTTGCACTTCTTGAAACCTCTGTACACAGAGTTTGGAAGGGCAGTTTGAAGAGCTCTCTCAAGGTTTTTGTTTATCTCTACTCTCTTCCTATCTTCATAAAAGTAGTTAGCCCATTGGGATCATACCAGCACCAGTAGCAGAGGTGTGCTGGTATGAACGGTCCATTCTCCATACATCCCACATTCTTGAATCAAGAGACCTGATGAAACCTTTCATCTTAAACACCAGTGTCAAACTCATCAAGAGTGATTAGTGGGGACTTGTTCATGGTTCCAGTTTCCATCTCAGTTTTTGGAAATGGCTGCCATTTGAAAATTTAGTATTGTGTGTGTGGGGATCTTAAGATGGTGAGATCTTATATCAGAGCCTGAAAAACTCTGATACCAATTGCAGGATCATTGAAGGGTATAAGTTACAACACAACAACACAAAGAGGAGATAAACTAAACTTAGATCAAACAGTAAACTGGATTAACCAAGGTTGACACTAAGAGCACAAGTAATATAAGAGATAGAACACAAGAACACAAGTATTTGGTTTTCAAGAATGCAGTATATTGCCTTCTCTATGTTCTATTACAAGTGTTACAAAAGCATATTCGAAACAAGAACATGAGATACTTATACAACACCCTACAGCCGGCTATACTTTGAAAGCCAGTTGGATACAATTGACTAGACACACACAAAATCAATTGTAGAGTCAAAAGGCAGATTGCCTTTTGACTTGTGACTATGACATGCCATAGCTCACATCCTTATCTATTACAAAAAGGATAAAGTACATAAAGTAGAAAGTTACAGACTCAAGATCTCAATGTACAGTTACCAAAAGCATGGACCTTTTCACCAAACCATGTTAGTTGGTCACATGCAGAGTTGCAGCGGAAAGGTGTCCAGCTTTATGGAACAGTACATCAGATAAAGCATGTTACTAAAAGTCTTCAGAAGAAATCTGTCTTCATGAACTTTAAGCTTCGGAAGACTTTTTCTCTGAGGCTTCGGAAGACTTCATCTTTGGCTTCGGAAGATGTTGGTCTTGGCTTCGGAAGATTTCACACTTAGAGTATTTCCGTTGCACATGTGAAACTTCCGAAGCATTCTACTTCAATGCACTTGTGCAGCATGCAGGAAAGACTAAAGATGTTTGGGTTGCATCAGCCTCTTCATTAGACTTTACAGCAAGACATGTTCAATCTACCTCTGCATGATCTCTTTGAGATGAGAAGAGACTTTGAAAGTCTGAATGATCTTGACCATCTTATGAAGAAAGGGATGGTCATCATCAAAATGAGGACTGTCAATATTTGAAGTCTTCAAATGTTTTGGTAGCATCAGCCTAGGGGAAGTTTGTAAGGATTCATATAACGCTGATGCAGCCTAAAACATCCAAAGTCTATCCTCCATGCATGCACAGAAGTACTAAGTAGAATGCTTCGGAAGTTTCACACTATGCCTTAGAAAATATTCTAAGTGTGAAATCATTCAAAGCTAAGACCAATATCTTCCGAAGCCATATATGAAGTCTTTCGTTGCTTCAAAGACAAAGTCTTCCGAAGCCAACTCATGAAAACAAATTTCTTCCGAAGACTTTTGAGTACATACTTTATCTGATGTACCTTTTACCATAAAGCTGGACCACCTTTCCATTGCAACTCTGTTTGATTTACCAACTTTCACAAGTTGTTGAAATGTCTATGCTTTTGGTAAACTATACATTAAGGTCTTATGTCTGTACTTTCTACTATATGTACTTTTATCCTTTTTGTAATATATTAGGATGTGAGCTATGACATGTTATAGTCACTAGTCAAAACACAATCTGCCTTTTGACTCTACATTGATTTTGTTGTTATCTGGATCATGTATCTAGTTGGCCTTTAAAATATGGTCGGCTGTATGATGTAGTATAAGTATCTCACGTCTTTTTGTATCTTTATGCTTTTTATGCTTTGTAAACACTTGTAAGGAAGTTGAGAGTAATATACAACATTTTTTAAAAACCAAACACTTGTGTTATTGTAACACCCTGAAATTTCTATTTAAACAAAAGGATAAGAAAAGTAAGTGGAAGGAATGGAAATTGTGCACAAATGGAAGGGGATAAAGTGTACAAAGTACAAATCTTATTATTTTAATATATTTAAGGGCATGGTCGCCCATATCAACCAAAAAGCTGCTTGATCTCGGAAGAAGAAGAAGTGAGAGAGAAAGAGGAAGAAGAAGCTGAAAAAGGTAAGTCTTCCCTTGTTTGAGCTCGGTTTTAGTTGAGTATTGAGTTCTTAATCGAAGTTCCGGTTGTTTAGAGTTTACTTTCGGGATTCAAAGAGCTGAATCGAAGTGGGTCTTGAACGGGAAGAGTGTTGCTCAAAAGCTGCTTAAGGTGAGTTTCTAGAACCCCTCTCTTACTGATTTTTAACTGATTTGGGGCTATTATGCATACTAAGTAAACGTTTTGAAAGAAACCGTGGATTTACAGCTTTATGTTCAAATGTTGTATGTATGTATGCATGTTATAGTGATGATTAGAGGTTAGAGATGATGTTTAGCATGCTTAGATGACCTTAGTATGTTAGATGTATGGTTGGGTATGCTTAGAATGATAATCGGGTGAAATTGGTAGCATAGAAAAGGTTTTAGAATGTTTGATGAACATAAATAGTGGCCCATGCGCTTAGCATGTTGGCCCATGCGTCTAAGTGTTGGACATGCGCCGAAGGGTGGTTCATGCGCCTAATTAGTGCCCATGCGCCCAAGTGAAGAAAAGGCTAAGTATGGACCATACGCCTAAATAGTGCCCATGCATCCCAGAGATTGAAACGGCTAAGTATTGGCCATGCGCCTAAGTAGTGCCCATGTGCCCAAGTCAAGAAAAGGCTAAGTATGGACCATGCGCCTAAATAGTGCCCATGCGTCGGAGAGATTGAAACGGCTAAGTATTGGCCATGCGCCTAAGCAGTGCCCATGCGTCCAAGTGCTTGAAACGACTAAGTGTTGGTGATGCGCTTGAACAGGGTAGAAACGCCCAAACAGTGCCCATGCGCCCAAACTGTCTTATACTTAGAATTTTTATGCTCATGCGCCTGGAAGGACCCATGCGCCCACTTTGGACTTGAGGTTTTCGAAGTGGTTTTCAAGGGGTATAATGGGGAGATAAGCCTGGTTATGATGTGATGGCTTACGTTTGATGTGTGTTATGCATGTATGATGTTCCTGTATTGGTGATGATGTATGTTTATGTTTATGTATATGTTCCTTATTATGTACGTATGTCTTCCCTTGGCTTTGCGTTGAACGTTAATTAATATAATGAAAGTATTATGTAACGTAAAGTGGAAGATAATGAAAAGAGGAACGTAATGAATGAATGCGAGCATAAACGAATGAATGAGGGAAATGATGGCTTGCGAAAGAAAGGAAGGAGGTTCACGACTCACTGAGGGTCGTTAGCTCAACTATGTGTGTATTATAGCGTGCGATCTTGGCTTACTCATAAGGGGACATAGACATAGTGGGAGTTCAGTATTGGTAACTGCTCCGATACGTGCGATGTGGTATTTACTATGTGCTATGTAGCGTGCGATTTTGGCTGGCTCATGTGTTTTATGGCGTGCGATCTTGGCTAACCCATGGGATGGCGTGTGATTCTGGCTAAAGCCCGAGAGTTCTCTCACACACAGGGGGAGTCGGTCTTCGTGACCACTCTGATGGTGCGATTGGTGCGATATGTGCGATGGACGGCATAAGGGTAGCGTGCGATTTTGGCTGCCTCATGTGGTTTTTATAGCGTGCGATCTTGGCTAACCCATGAGATAGCGTACGATTCTGGCTTCCTTATGTGTGCAATCTGTGTGATATGTACTTCGGGTACGATGAAGCAAAAGTGTGATAACGAACAAAAGAGATCCTTGTCGCGTATCCCGGTACTGTGTTAGTCTTCGGACATGAGTCGGGGGTTTGTGTGTCAAGCCCCGGCATAGTATCAGTCTTCGGACATGAGTCGGGGGTATTGCATGAGACAGGATACAGATTTGCGTACTCTCGTACTGTGTCAGTCTTCGGACATGAGTTGGGGGTTTGTGAGCAGGCCCCGACACAGTATCAGTCTTCGGACATGAGTCGAGAGTATTGCATATGACGAAAGTGACGGATGATGAGATCCGTGTCGCGTATCCCGGTACTGTGTCAGTCTTCGGACATGAGTCGGAGGTTTGTTTGTTAGGCCCCGGCATAGTATCAGTCTTTGGACATGAGTCGGGGATATTGCATGAGACGAGATAATGAGGTGAGCGACTTTGTGTTGCAACAGACTCGGATGGGGTCCAATCCTTGTGATTGACCGCATGTATGGGATCCTTGCCGCTTGCCTCAGGTACTGGAGTCAGCTTCGTGCATAATGTTCGGGGTCTATGAAAGACCTCAGGCCCAGTAACCAGCTTCGTGCATAATGTTCAGGGTATAACATATGGCATTGATCCGGAATGAAACGAAAAGATGAACGGTGAATGTACTTGCCTCAGGTACTGGAGTCAGCTTCGTGCACAATGTTCGGGGTCTATGATAGACCTCAGGCCCAGTGACCAGCTTCGTGCACAATGTTCGGAGTAATGTACATGTCACCAGATGTAACGAATGAACGAAGATTAACGAACGTAATGAAAGATCATGTATGAAAGAACAAACGTATGAATGAACGTAAATGAATTATCGTAATAATGTACTAAACAAGATCCTCGTCATTTGACCTCAGTAATCGTGGCTGAGTGCCACGAAGAGGGTAAAGTCTGACCGGATCTAAAAAGAGAAATGAACGATAATGTAATACGTTGAATGAATAAAGTTAATGAACGTAATGATAAAGATAATAATGATATTATCTCTATGTACGTACGATGCATGATCACAAATGGATGTAAAGGTATAGTTTGTTTTGAAATAAAGTAAAGAACGGTTTTAACGAAAGTAAAGTATTTTATTATTAAAACTAGAACTCACTCGGCGTCGCTGACTTTTGTATGCATGATAGTTGGCAGGTATATGTTGATGCTGAGGAGTTGCAGGCATGGATGCATAAGCTACTAGGAGCATTTTGAGGCTGGCATCCGTATTTTGACATGTCATGTATTTTGAGATGAAAATTATGTTGTAAATGACATGTTGTAGTTATAAACGAAAGTTTTAAAATCTGCTGCAAAATTAATGTACATTTTATAATATTTTAAGTGCGATGAACCACCAGCTGTGAGGTAGCCGGGAACGGGGCCTTACAGTAATTGTTCTTGTTCTTATGTAGTCTCTCTATTACTTGTGTTTCTTAGTATCAAAGTGTGATTGGTTACTATTTCCCGATTTGATCTGTTAAGTGTTCTAACTCACTCTCCTTATTGTGTGTTGTGTTGTAAGTGACCATCCCTTAAACGGTCTTGCAATATTTATGTGTAATACGATATTTTTTAGGATATACATCTTGTCTCTTCCTGGGATTTGAATACATATTTTCACTACAATAAAAATTACAATTAATATCTATTTATAGTATATAATAAAAGAGTAACTAAGATGACACACGTCACTCTTATGTTACTCCTCAAAAACAATTTCCTGCCTAAATTGATATATAATATTTGATTAAAAAAACTAGAAAAAAAAATATTTAATGGTATATTTATATATTTTAGGTTAGTGTGATTTTAAGACAAATGTTTTTTTTAATTTTACATTGGTCAGTTGTATGTTATATTATTCAAAAAATTATTTCAATATTTATTACTTATAAATCTAACCTTTTATTTTTAATTTTATAGTAATATCTAAAATAATCATACGGAATATTTATATATTTATAAATTATGTTGATTATATATTTTCAAACCGTGTATTACACGAGTTTACTAAAAATAGTATAAGTATAGTTTCTTTAATTAATATTGTTTGACAGATGTCAGTTTACTATTATGTCAATTAAAGTAACTTTTTGGCCAAACATAAATAAAATTTTACATTGAACATATTTTAATCCAAGTTAATTTTGTTAAATTAAACTTAGTTTCTAACTAATCTTTATTAAAATTAAAATACCTTAAAAATCATAATTAAAAAAACATTTTTAAAATATCAATATTTACGAAGTCAAACACAATTATAATAACCGATTACTCACTATAAAACAATATTTATGGTTCACTGTACAACATAATTTCATCTTCTCAAATCTAAATATAATTTAGTACCTCACAATCTAATATTCACAATTTTATGTTTTCAAATATGGTTTTATTATTTAAATTCGTGTGACACACATCTATTAAATCTAGTAGTAAATAATATAACTAATTTGATTAACGTTTCATTTGATGTTGCTGAACTAAGAAGGGTTTCATACTATATATGAAGAAGAAATAAATTATTAGGATGACATACTCATCATATGCAGATTTAGATAGGTATATTCTTAGATCTATTAGAAATTTCTCGATGTTACCAAGCATCGGAGTTGATATTAATATGGATAAGTATGTAAATATAAATAGCTTAGAAGTAAGGACAGTCCGATTTCAAATACATAACTATGATTAAAGAAGCACGTCTTAACAATTAAGAACTACGTATGTTGTAAAATGAGAGTGAAGGAACACAAATGCATGAGATGAAGTAAAAACATATTATATTTAATTAGTCTTGTTTTTATTAAAGTTTATATTAAAATGTAGATAAAATTAACCACATTGCTAGAGTGTAGTTAAAACTTTAAAAAATATGATATATTAAAAGTTAAAGATAAAAACAAAATATGTTTATATTTATTGTGCTTCAAGAACTTGTACTACATAACATGCATCAATCACTTGTACTCATGATCACTACAAGAAAGAATGCCTATAGTGATGACAAAATATTGGTTTATAGCGAGTACGTGTGGTCGCTATAGGTGATTTTGACTTATAGACATACATCATTGTAACTAGTGGGTTATGCCGCGTGATGCGGCGGCAATGATAATATACAACACATTACTCGTCGTGATGAGGTCACATTTAAATCATAAGTGTTACACACTTAATGCTTAGTAGTCTCCATGCATATATGTTACACCTCTACTAGATTTTTATATAATTTTACACGATTTATTAAAGAACATGACAGAAGCAAACTTATTCCAATCAGCTTTGCTGAATTTTTGTACAATGATTGAAATCAATGATTTTGACTGAATTACCATTCTAATTGGTTTTTCATTTTCAAGTATGAAATATGGTTTTTGAAAGAGCTTTACAAGCGTTTATAATACACCTTAAACGGACGTACTGTTGATTTTTCTATAATTTTTAGAAAAGCATATTAGCAACATATTGCTTCTTCTTCAAATAAACTCTATCATCTTTTGATTAAACCATTTTTTACCAAACAACTTATGTGCATACTTAGTCATAAAATCTCATTCATAAAGAACCTCTAATTTCACTAATGTAGAAGCAATTTATGAAATCCAAGATCCAACTCAACGTGCGTAAATTTACCTTTCATGTTACAATCACATGCATACCTCATTATTAGGGTTACAAATAACCTTAAACCCTTTTCTCAGTTACTTTTCAGACGGGGTCTTTACTAATAGAGAAACATGACTATCGTTGAAGTTACCCCACTGCTCCCCACACATAATAAAAATATCAACTGTGTAATGTATAATTGGCTACCGAAGCGAAATACACAGAGTAAAAATACCATAAGATATTAACAATGGTTTAATAGTAGATACCATAGGCCCTAGAGTGACTTTTCCAGCTTTAGCAAGCTAGTTCACACTAACCACATTACAACTAGAGACTTTGTCCCTAACATCATATCCTAACAACATAGTTCAAGATCCAAATAACTTAAATTGATAGTTTCCAATACTTCCACACATAAATCTTTTAAAGAAGAAACCAAGGTTTTTGTCTTCTTGTTTGATAATAAAATATAAAAAAACATTCATAGTAGAAATAACTCTCATCTGAAAACGATGCACTCGCAATTATATGTTCAGACTTTGGGCCTATAAGCCTAAATCATAGAAAAGTCTTACAAGTTTATTAGTTATGGCTATCTTGGCATCTTTAGTTGTGCTAACCGACCAATATGTCAAGCTCATGCTCTAAACTTGTAAGAAAGCTGGTCACAGCAAGGTATAAACCTGGCCAGGTTCATGGAAATCATTCATGATGGCTATTATTTTCTCTAACTTGACTTGAAGTATTAACCAAAAGTTATGATTATCTATTGATTGTTTTAAGATTTTAGATTGATTTTAGCTTTAGACATAGCTAATTTTAGTTCAATATTGAAAAAACCAATAGATCCAAAAGCAACAATGTCACATAGGTTATGAAACAATCTAATCTAACAGTTAAATAGATCAAACGGTAGTAAAGATGGCTACAAACCATAACCGTGCTTATCTGTACACATACAGAAAAATAATCATAAAGAACCTGATTCCACCAAATTGGGTAATGGCCTCCTTTCTATTTAATGTTTAATGGATACCTGCACAGTTTTCATTTGAAGATATTTAGCCAATGATCCATTAAATATCAGACCAAAAGAATTAATATGAATTGCATTTCAACATGATGAAGAACATAAAAACAAACTCATAGACAAACCTGGGTATTAATAATACTACAAGTCAAAATTTCATAGCTTCTAGACAAAACATTATCTTGTCTTTTTTATTGAGCCTGACTTAATCCATCTGTGTGAAAATTAAATTAATGAATTCAAAGACAACACAAAATTGAACCTTTTGGCAGCATAGTTAACATATTAATTGTTTATTTAAGCAGTGAACAATATGTTTGTACCCTAACCCAATCCATAGCACAACTCGCCTGACCTAACCATTATGTTGCCCTCTCTAAAGTAAAAACAATTAATCTAAATCACTAAACCCTTTTAAACTTTGCATACAGGTTTTTTTATTGTTTTACTATGTAGAATTTGTCTAAATAGATAGCCTTCCCCTTTCAATATTAAATGTTACTTGTTTATTGATAATATTGATACAAATGAAGTACTTAATTTTTTTGATTAATAAAAAACATTCATGCATGATCCAAACAACATTACACTCTTTAATAATCATTGTTTAAGAATATACCTCCAAACAAAGAGGACACGTCCTGTTCTTCAATTAAACAAACAATAATCAACTGAAGAAAATAAATGATAAACACACAGAATACATGATTATCTATATTATAGTGAAAGAAGTATCAATATCAGGTCATGTTGGGCCAACCCCAAACACTTTTTATAACAATAACTCAATAATTTTGAAAATTATGAGCAGTATAAAATTCTGCCAACACGTTACTCTATGATCAATCAAGACCCGCTTAATGGGGTGAATAATCCATCTTTATCTAGCTTTAATATGTTGATTACCTAGAAAAACTGATTTCGGTATTAACAAACAATAATCAACTGAAGAAAATAAATGATAAACACACAGAATACATGATTATCTATATTATAGTGAAAGAAGTATCAATATCAGGTCATGTTGGGCCAACCCCAAACACTTTTTATAACAATAACTCAATAATTTTGAAAATTATGAGCAGTATAAAATTCTGCCAACACGTTACTCTATGATCAATCAAGACCCGCTTAATGGGGTGAATATTCCATCTTTATCTAGCTTTAATATGTTGATTACCTAGAAAAATTGATTTCGTGAATACCGACGGGTTTTGTGATATTTGTATTAATAAACGGTTCAATGAGTGCTATTGGAAGTCGACACACTTTCATACTCATTTTCTATGTTTTTGGATACAAAGTATTTTTCAACACTAAGCATTTATAGAGTAAATTATCATGTCCCTGGATAATCATCGCATTATATATCCAACCTTCATTTGCGGTCTAATTAAGTGAACATTATCAGTAGATAGAATATAAGAAAAAGTTCATACCTACTTAACTATGCATTTATCTATTTAAGAAAACAATAAGCAATTCTGCCACCATCAAGTTTTTCCATCCAATCAATAAATTTAGTAGGCCGGATTTTATCATTGAAGTCTCATACCTGAAGACGATTTGCAAAGTATAGTATTTGGTTGAATGATACTTTTAGTAATCAATCTTACCTAAATATTTGATATCACAAATGATTAAATTCATATTGAAATAAATACAGTAAAGTATGCACTAACCTAGTTAAAAACTACACAACCTTTGCATAAAATTATATTATTACCTTTTAAGATTTAATAATAAAATTCTTGAAATAGGCTTTTGATATTTGAATGCAGTTCTAAACACTAATAAAGCTCAATATAAATATTATCATTTGAAATCATCACTTAAGATTTTGGAAAAATCTATCAGATTTAACAAAAAGGAAGATCAGATTTAATTCCCAACTGGTTATCGTCCTCTGATTCTATCATACCAAAGTATGAATCTTGGCTTCAATCATCATAGCTTATTCAAGAAAGGATAGCATCTTGTTATACAAAGATGGAAACAAAAAGCTCATAAGAAGCCATACATAAACAATGTTATTCATATGAAGTTGTGTAAATGAATTCATAATGAGTAGCTAAAATCATTTCACCAAATTAGTAGCCAACATGATAAATAAACTACATTTAGATCACTCATTCCTTCAGTAGTAACCAATTTTGTGGATCAATTTGTACACCCCGGTTATTTTAAAAACAAAGACAAGAAATGAAGAATAAAAGAAAGAAAAGCAATAAAGCCCAAGTGGAGGGACTAAAAGTGTCCAAAAGGACAAAATCTTTGAAAAGTTGGTGTAAAGGTGGGCATGGCCGCCCACCCTCTTTTCACATCACTTTTCACTTTGGTTTTAGAGAGAGAGAGAAAGGAAGAGAGCAGAACTCTCGGCTGAAGAAAAGAAGAAGAAGAGAAATTGAATTCAAGGTAAGAATTCAAGGTTTTTAAGTGTTTATGATGGGTTTTATCTCGGTTACATGCTTATGTGCTTATATGCTTGTGTGTGTGTCCATGTGTGTGTGTTGGTGTGGTTTTAGGTGTTTGAACTCATTTTCAAGCCGGTTAGAAGGAAGGAACACCCAAATTGCACGAGGTGAGTTCTAGACCCTGGTTTTACTTGTTTTAAACTCTCTTTGGGGCTGAAAATGTATTAAAACGATTTTACAAAGTTTATTTATGTATACCCGTATGTATTATGCATGTTGGATGATGATTCTTGAATGCTTATAGGTTGTTCATGTTTAGAATAGCCCTGGTAAGCTTAGAACAGAAAGGTTTGATGATTTGGGTTCGAAAACATCCTAGAAACATGTTATACAGAAGGTTCATGCGCCTAGATAAGGCTCATGTGCCTGGGAATGCCTTAGAAGAATTTAAGTGTAACCCATGCGCCTGAACACTAGCCCATGCGCCTGAAATTTGCTTTAGAAATGATATGTATCTCATGCGCCTGAATAGTAGTCCATGCGCCTAGAAATATTAGTCGGATGACTAAGTGTAGGCCCATGCGCCCCTATAGTGCCCATGCGCCCAAGTGGCCCATGTGCCTAAGTGTCCATATGTCCGAATGACCCATGCGCCTAAGTGTTCATACGCCTGAATAGTGCCCATGTGCTTGAATTGTTCATGCACCTAAAAGTTAAAGCAGTTAAGTGTTGACGGATGCGCTTATATAGTGGTGAAACGCCCAAACAGGGCTCATGCGCCCAAATGGTGTCTAAGCGCCCAACACTTAGAATTTATTACATAATTCTTGGGAGTTTGTGCTCTCAGGGTTTTGACCAAGGTTTGACTAGGGCTTATTAATGATGGTATGATTATGATTGCCTTATGATTGTTGCTTATTATTATTATTGCTATTATTATTATTACTTATAGTGTGTGACTTTACGTGCTATGTTTATTATTGTAACGTAAAGTATATTGTAATAATAAAGAGAAAGAGCAATTAAGAAGAGAAGAGGAACAATAATAAAATGTTAACAAGTCTTGCAAGCTTACAGGAGGTACACAACCGTGTTGTCGTTAGCTCAACTGTGCTGCGGGTTAGCTACCCTATTATGCACACAGGGCTAGTCAATTAGATTGGCAGGAACTTTGGAGCTTACCCTAGGTGATTGGGTCGGCCTTGTATACAGTTTACAGAACCCTTTCGAGGGATATATGGCCCATCACCAGTTTTCAACGCGCATACAGTTTAGGGTATTGCTCATTGGTCCATACAGATAGTGAAAGATAAAGATAAAAGAATACAGAGTAAACAAGGAATACAGTAAAGAGAACGAAGAGTATCTATTCATATAGTTAATGCGTGCTCGCATACAAAGTAAAGAGTTGTATTTCACAGAAAGAGTATTTTCATATACAACATACAGAAAGTATTTTATTACTTTTAAAACTAGAGCTCACTCAGCAACGCTGACTTTTATACATTTTCAGTTGGCAGGTAATTATTGTTGAGGATGGCATGAGGGTGAAGCCACTCGGCAGGGAAAGACTGACATGCATTCATATTCTATGTTGCTGTTGTTTTGTGATGCAGTAAAACAATTCCTTTGTAATCAGTTAAACGATGATGTATTGCTCAACAACAGTGTTTTAAATGAAATGAATAGGTTTTGATAAATTATTTCCGTTGCTTAAGTTTGTATAATGTTTAATGTTTTAACTGCTGTGATTGACCAACTGTGAGGTCTCCGGGAACGGGGCCTTACAAGTTGGTATCAGAGCCAAAGTTTAAGAGAATTGGGCTAAATACAATTTTTAAAACCTAAACTTAAACTAAAAATGGGACAAATGGAGGGATGTCAGCCTGAGTAGCTACGTGCCATCAGGTATTTTCGTAATGATAACCGATATTATGTGCGCATGCTATTCGGTTTATGTGCTCTTAGTAGATTTAGATACTGATTAAGTCAGGATAGGAAATGCTTGGGGTATGAAGAGTAAAGTAACTGGCTAATCATAACTGGCCACTATAATTAGGGACTTACTATACTTGACATAAACTGAGCTATTACCTTGAATGACCGCGTTAGTGTTTGAATCTTATAGTGTGTGTTTAGAGGATGGCTCGCGATAGATCTTCGAAAGCCTCTCATGGTGGAGGTCACGGTGTTGCTCCGCGACCCAAGAGAGGGAGACCCAGAGTAGAGAAAGTGGTTCATGAAGAAACGCGACGAGAGAGCCATTTTAAGAGCCTCAGAAAAAGAGGCTGTTGTGGAAGAAGTTCATCAGGTCATGCAGACAATCTTACCGTCTGTAGTGACCGAAGGTATCAAGGTAGTACGGGAAGGGGATAGAAAGGAGAGGAACAGGTCCTCAGGAGAACGAGAGCAATCGAAGCCGGAAATGGTTCTCTCTGATGATGAAGAGGAGGAAGAAGAGCCTGCGCCGGAGGCGGCTCGAGGATGTAACTACGGGGTGTTTATGAGATGCAAGCCCCCTACCTTTGATGGAAACGTCATTGCTGCTGCTGCTCAGTGGTGGGTGAGGGAGTTGGAGGCTGTTCTCGATATCAATGAGTGCCGTGAAGATCATAAGGTGAAATTCGCTACCCACTCTGTTGTGGACTCGGCTTTATGCTGGTGGGACAACATTGTCCAAGCCGAGGGTAGCAGGGCCATTGGGAGAATGAGATGGTCTGAACTGAAGAAGTTAGTGATTAAGGAATTCTATCCCCACAGAGAGATGGATAAGGTAAAAAGAGAGTTCCTGCAGCTGGAGGCGGGAACGATGACACACCAGCAGTACACCACAAAATTTAGTGAAATGGCGCGGCTGGTGCCCGATCAAGTGCGCCAATGTCATGAAAGATTAAAAGATACATCCAGGGCCTGCCGGCGAATATCCGTAGGCATATGATCGCCGCCCGGCCGAGCACTTTTAGGTCGGCGGCTGATTTGGCTGGTAGATTATATGATGAGCACGAGGTGGTGGTGGCTGAGGTGAACAAGAAAGGTGGTGGTGACCGGAACTGGAATGGGAAACGGTTTGGACGTGGTGGAGCCGCTCCAAATAATAAGGTGGCAAAGGTGGGTGACCGATGTGTGGTCACATCTGGTGCAGGGTTGAAGAAGTGTGGCAAATGTGGAAGGGAGCATACTGGTGAGTGTAGGATGGGAATGAATGTATGCTTTAGGTGTGGCAAGCCTGGCCACATCGCTAGAGACTGTAAGAAGCCGATGGCGGAGAGCTCGGGAGCGGGGAATAAGAAGCCGGAGGACGGAGGGCAGAGGGCAAGTGCTAGAGCTTACACTATGACCCGGGAGGAAGCTAGAGCTGATCCTGATGTTGTGTCAGGTATGTTTCTAGTAAACCAAATTTATGCCTCTGTATTGTTTGATTCTGGTGCTAGTAGGAGTTTTATTTCAACTACTTCTATGCTAAGTTGTCTGTTAGTAGTAGAAAGGTCAGTGACCCATTTGATGTAGAAACTGTTATGGTAAGTCTATGAGAATTACTGATATGATAGAGGACTGTGCTATAGAACTAGAAGGTCATAGGTTTGCTGCTAGGTTACACGTGATGCCCCTAGGTGGATTTGATGTAGTACTAGGGATGGATTGGTTAGCAACCTATGAAGCAAACATCGTATGTTGCAAGAAGATGATTCGATTAGTTGTGTCCGACGGGAGTTTGGTTACGATTTATGGAGATCGCGTTACTACGATCCCGAAGATGATTTCGATGGTGGTGGCGGGAAGTGCATGAAACGTTGATGTAGTGCCTACTTGGCATATGTAAAAGATGTGGATGCGTCGGTACCGCAATTATCCGAGGTACCAGTGGGGTGTGACTTTCAGGACGTATTCCCGAAAGACTTATCCGGCATGCCACCAGATCGTGAGATTAAGTTCCAATTGATTTGATACCCCGTGCTCAACCTGTTGCCAAAGCACCATATCGATTAGCTCCTACTAAGATGAAGGAACTCATGAGCCAATTACAGCAATTGATGGATAAGGGATTTATCCGACCGAGTATCTCTCCTTGGGGTTCTCCGATATTGTTTGTAAAGAAAAAGGACGGAAGTATGCGAATGTGCATCGACTACCGAGGGCTGAACAAGTTGACGGTGAAGAATCGGTACCCGTTACCAAGAATTGACGACTTGTTTGACCAGCTCCAAGGTGCCAGTTGGTTCTCGAGAATAGATCTACGATCTAGCTACCATCAATTGAAGGTGAAAGAACAAGACATTCCTAAGACAGCTTTCCGTACGCGTTATGGACACTACGAGTTCCTCGTGATGTGTTTTGGTCTAACTAACGCGCCAGCTGCCTTTATGGATTTGATGAATCGGGTGTGCCGGCCTATGTTGGATAGATCAGTGATTGTGTTCATTAATGACATTCTGATCTACTCGAAGAGCGAAGAAGAGCATGTCGGTCACATTCGGGAGGTGTTGGAGACATTAAGAAGAGAGAGGTTGTATGCCAAATTCTCCAAGTGCGCGTTCTGGTTGCGCGAAGTTTAATTCTCGGGTCATGTGGTGAATCCTGACAGGATTATGGTACACCTTGCTGTGACATCCGGTAATTTTCCGTTACCAAACTCCGTTAGTTCCGTTGAGTCTTGCATACACGTGTCGTAAGCACACACTAGTTGCTGTTTAATGTTGGTGACCTAATAATAATTAACAATGTTAAATTAATGATAATCTAACTAATAATGTGATTATGGTATTATGTTTATATGTTTGCATATTTTAAATGTTCTTTGTGAAAATTAATCGCGTAACGTGGAAACGTGTGTATTAATAATATGTGTTGAGTTTCATAAAAATAAAATATATGATTGTGACTAGGAGTCTATATGCTTAATAACTTAGTTAAAAACACTTTTAAAAAGGAGTTAAAATCTAATTTTTATGAAAATACAAAACACAAGGGTTTAAATGGTAAATATGCAAATTAAATTAAATAAAACAATCCCAAACCATAGAAACCCCCCCTCGGCCGTGAATTCTACCTCCTACTCCTCTCCACTTCGAAATCAGCCAAGAACAAGCAAATCTCTGTGATTTTGGTTTGGTTTTAAGCCATACAACAAGTTAGCAACATCAAATCATGTTCCTTTGCAAGAATTAAGGTTACTTTTGATGGTTTTTGTGGGATTTTCATGTTGGCCGAACCCAAATTTGTGTATGCGTGTTCATGATGTTGAAATTTTTGTTGTTTGATGATGTTAGTATGTTAGTTAGATGGTATACATGTTGTTGAACGTTGATTATGCAAGAATGATACGTTTTTAATGGATTGATCATGGACTTGATTCTAGATGAACCCTAATCCGAAAATTGATGTGATTATGTGAGATTGATGATTGTATGATGGTTAGTAGGTTGTATGAATGCTAGGTTACATTGATCTTGCAAGAAATTGATGAATTGAAGTTGGTGTTCATAGGTTACTAATAATAGTAACTTTATTTCCATGACACGATGATCTAATGATGGATTGATGTTGTTGATGTGTTTATGATGATGATTAGGTGCTGGATTGTTGATATGAATGCTAGAAATCTTGCAATGCATGTTGTGGTTCATATCTTGCCATAAATGGAAACTTTTGTTCATGATGATTGATGGATTATGATGATTAGGCATTATTGATCATGTCTAGATGTTGTTATGAACTTGAAATGGTATATTAGTGATGAATTCATGAATACATTGGGTGTTTGATAGATTTTGGAATGTACTTTCCAAAAGGGAAACTTTATTTGCATAAAGTTTGAAATATGATAGTTTGAGCATGTTTGGGATATTAAGAGCATGATAGTATGTTCATGGATGATTTCTAATATGATAGAACATGTTAATTTAGTCGTATGGGATGCTTGGATAATCATGGGTGATGTATGGACTTTGATGATCATGTATGATGTGATGTTGGTTAGTAGTTAAGACATCATGTTTGGGACTGGAAATTAATTATTATGGTGTATGTTGAATGCAATGAACATGGTTAATGAACATGATTGTGATCATCATACACGCGTGCGAATCTGAGGCCCCTACTTAGTAGGATGGGCAGGATTTAGGGTGTGAAGTCGTGAGTGGCTTCACATGGCATGTAGTGCGTGATTTGATCTTTGTGGGCATGTTAATGTTTTAGATTCACATGACTTGTATGATACTTGGTAGTATGATGATCTAGGTAATACACGTGGATAATGTAGCATACATATGATCCATTTGAATGTAACCATGTATGATGTATGTGTATGATTGCTTGAATGGTTTACAACACATAATATCACAAACGGGTCAAATGGATCAATTGAGTCAAACGCATCTGTGTTCTGAAACCTTGAGTTCTTTAATTGTAGAGCACTTAGGGTTTGCCTTAGAATTTCTGTGTATGTGTACTTATGTACTTGTGTGTTCTAGGTAACCTCTGAAGATTGTCTTTCCACTTGTCCTTGTCAAGTTAATCTTTAAGTATCCTTACGCATACCAGGTGAGTTCATGCCCCACTCTTTACTTAATCTCTTTTGGGGGAGATAGCATACTGGTAATCTACAAACGCTTTATATATTCAAGTTGTGCATAATATTAATATAGTGTTGTTATCATAGAAAAGTCCTCACACTTTCGAATTGTTAATATTGAATAGCGGGGAAATTTGGGTAGTACTACTGGGTCTGACGAGCCCCACTTGTGTGAGTCGAGGTCAACCGGGTGCATTTTGTCCTATTGAATATTGTCACGACCTGATAAGTCATGACAGGAGCCAACAACATATCACAGTCAGCTTCAATTGTGAAATCACTATGAGTTAATATTTTTGTTAATGGACTAGCTATCTGTTACAATGCACTACTTATATATCTCAATTATTAAACTGCTTATGTTTGAATATCAACTCTTGAACTCACCAATCGTTGTGTTGACATTTTAGTATGCTATTCTCAGGTCATTAACTTGCTTGCCTTTAGGAGCACTACACGGATTCATCTTGCATTCTAAGACTTGGTCTTAAAGACATCTTTATTGTTTTTAATGATTAATGTTTACTCATTTAGGTTGGCGCATGTTTTGCCATAGTATGCATTTATATTCTTTGGGTTTGTTTTACAAAACGCTTCCGCATAGTTTCAAGTTTAAACTTTGGTTGATTTTATTTTAATGTTGGCATATAGTGTCGTTCTGAGTAACTATTGACTGTGATCCTAGTTTGTTCACACGCCTCGCGGTAAAACTCCGCACATGGATTTTTAGGGTGTGATAGATTGGTATTAGAGCCATTGGTTATAGGGAACTAGGTTGCATACACACTAAACTATAACCACACATAGTTAGTTAGTTACCTGTGCCTTATTTTCCTCTACCGTATACTCATTGGCATACACATCACACTCTCTGCAGCATGGCATCGTCATCGAGAGCTCTGGGTAAGCGACCTGTATCACCTTCACGATCTGAATCCCCACCTCTCGCACCTGTACCTGATAATGGACTCGACTACCCCCAACTAGCTTATCCTTGAGGGGAGATTGATTGGGATCAACCTTTTGCACTGATGGAGTGTGAGCCCCACGAGACTAGAGTTTCTACCCTAGGTTCATTGATCATATATTGTATAGGGAGCGCATACCTGTCCCGAGGCCCAGGACTAGGAGCAACGCCAATCAACCAATGCCTTCACTCCACAGATGATGCAGTCCAATGAGCAACTGATTACTGCACTAGATACTGAGCAACAACGAGTTAGGCGACACACGAGTGATGTTTGTACACTGCAGCATGAGATGTACAAACTGAGACATCAAATGGATGAACTTGAGGAGCAACACGGGAAGACCCTAAATGGGTGTCACCACATGGAAGAAGGTCTCATAGCACTTAGAGGACGCATTACTGCTCGTGAACAGCGGGACGCAATAGCCGATAATAGAATTGCTATCTTAGAAGCCCAATTGGCAGCGCTTCAGATTGCTATAGCTCCTGCTCCTACAGCAGACCCCGAGGATGAGGATCCCGAGGAGGAACCAGTGGAGATGGAAGATGACAGCAATGGGTCGGATGTTGTCGATTGATTTTTTTTATTTATGACTTGGACTATGTAGTGTTTCTCTCTTTTGAAACCTATGTGGGAAGGGTTGTTTCCCCACCCGAACGACAAACTTAAATTTTAACATTGATGAATACATTGTGACTCATTTACAATTTATTTACCAAGTTCTCCAAGAGATGCAACAAATCAAGCTCCCACTATTCACAGATCAAAGAGTATAACTATATCAAGGAATAGTGAAGCTTCAATAAGTGAATCACCTACTGATCCTGAAAACTAATAAGGTGATCCCACACAACACCAAGCTGATGGAAGTGGCATCTTGAAGGAACATGCAACTGTTAATGCTGCTTCACAGCCAACCATTGATGATGTTTCTCATTCATTCAGTCACTTCTCATTGAATGACTTTGAAACAACACCTGGACAAAGTGTTCAAGTTCTTGAGCTAAATATGTCCAATCTGGATCTATCCCTGCAAGTAGAAGTGATTCCTCATCTTAGGATTCATAACACTCCTCTGAAGGTGTGACAACAAGAGGGCAGACTCATCATGGGAATGTCTGCTTGTACTCATTCTTTTTATCCCAGATGGAACCCAAGAAGGTGGAAGATGCCTTGAAAGATAGTAGCTGGCTTGAATCGATGCAAGAGGAACTGCTTCAATTCAAGAGACAGGTGATTTGGAATCTATGTCCGCTACCATCTAGTCAAGTACCTTACGCACTAAATGGGTTTTCAGAAACAAGAGAGATGATAAAGTCTTGATTATCACAAACAAGGAAAGACTAGTGGTTTAAGGATATACCCAAGAGGAAGGAATCGATTATACTGATGTCTTTGCACCTGTTTCAAGACTTGAGGCAATTAGGATCTTCCTTGCTTATGCTGCATCCAAGGATTTCACTGTCTACCAACTTGATGTCAAGTGTGCCTTTCTATATGGGGATATAGAAAAGGAAGTCTACGTGTGCCATCATCCAGGATTTGAAGATCCACAACACCCCAACTATGTGTGCAAATTGGATAAAGCTCTATATGGGTTGCACCAAGCACCTAGGTTGTGGTATGAGACTCTCTCTTAGTTTCTTCTGAAGAATGGTTACACCAGAGGTACCATTGATAAGACTCTCTTCATTAGAAAGTCTGGAAAGGACATTTTGCTTGTTCAAGTCTATGTTGATGACATCATATTTGGTTCTTCAAATGACCAAATATGTAAGGACTTTGAAAGCATTATGAAGAAAAAGTTTGAGATAAGTTCCAATGGAAAGATGGACTTTCTCCTTGGAATTCAGGTAAAGCAAATGAAGGAAGGGTTCTTCATCAATCAATTTAAGTCTGTTACTAACATCTTAGAGAGATTTGAGATAAAAGATTGTAAGCCAGCCAAGACACCCATACCCAGAAACTATAATCTGTGTCCTGACCTTGAGGGGGAGGATACTGATCAACATTAGTATAGGGCAATTATTAGTTCTTTGATGTATCTCACAGCCAGTAGACATGATATAATGTTTGTCACTTGCATCTGTGCAAGATATCAGGCTGCTCCGAAGGTGTCTCACCTAGCTGCTGCCAAGAGAATCCTCAGTTAACTCAAAGGAGCACGTAAACTAGGTCTCTGGTATCCTAGAAACAAGGATTTTAATCTTTATGGATACTCTGACAGTGACTATAGTGGCTGCAACATTGACAAGAAATCAAAATCAGCAGGATGTTAATTTCTTGGTGGAAGGATCATCTCATGGCAATGCAAGAAACAAGCCAATGTATCTACATCAACTGCTCAAGCTGAATACATTGCTCCTACAAGCTGCTGTGCTCAATTACTATGGATTCAGAATCATATGTTAGACTATAGATTCAACTTTATGAGTACTCCTATTCATATTGACAACAATAGTTCTATCTCTTTCATTGAAAATCCGGTGAAGCACTCCAAGACAAAGCATATTGATTTTAGGTATCATTTCATTAGAGATATATTCATGAGAAAACTCTGATTAAACAAATCAAAGTTGATTCGAATGAACAACATGCTAATTTGTTCACCAAAACTTTGATGAACAAAGATTTAAGTATCTTATAAAAGCTATTGGGATGATAAACATTGATTAGATTACCTCTTTTGAAAACCTTTTAATATGTATACTCTTATGTCAATACAATTTAAGCTCTGTTACAAAAGATCTCTCTGAAATTTTCTAAGTATAAATTTCTTC
The DNA here is from genome assembly GCA_025506515.1 of Flaveria trinervia. Classification (NCBI taxonomy): domain Eukaryota; kingdom Viridiplantae; phylum Streptophyta; class Magnoliopsida; order Asterales; family Asteraceae; genus Flaveria; species Flaveria trinervia. Next base: position 46,187,182 of record CM046456.1, read on the forward strand.
GGAAGAGAAATTAACCCTCGGAAGTTATCTTCATATCTTCCGAATAAAAATTTCTCCAAGGATAATTTTCTTCTCGGAAGAGTTTTTAGTCTCGGAAGAAGCGACTGATTTAATATCAGATCTACTTTCGAAGCTTATATAAACTCTCCTTTCAAAAAGCAATTCTTTACCTTCAGAAGGAAAGCTTTTGCTTCGGAAGACAATTACCTTTGGAAATGCTTTATATTCGGAAGTGAGATTTTACTGTGTAACGGAAATCTCTTGGGCCCCACATTGTAAAAAGAAAAGATTTTGTTAATGATGTCGGATTATTTAACTGAATTAAACCTTACGGCCACTATCATTTCGTCCACTAAAACATCACATCACCTTATCCTAACCCCTAATACCGCCATTTCACCTCTTTTAAATAATCCGACTATTCACTTTCATCTTCTTACCTAAATTATACTGCGCTAAAAGTTTCCTTCACTCTAACTTTACCTAAGCTCAAATTCATCCTCATTCACCTTTCTCAAATGGCACTCAACCCTCAGCACAACCAAGTCGCATTTCCAGATTCTGCAAGATGCTGACTTCTCAGAAATCATCTCCTTTCTCACCCAATCATCTTGCTACACCCCCTTACCGTTAATCCCACTGTTTACTCCAATCAAATGGCTGAATTTTGGGACAATGGTCAAGTCGAAACCCTAAATGGGATTCGTGTGCTAAGATCCCGCATTTATGGACAAGAGTTGGTCATCACTAAACAACTCATCAGGGAGCATCTCGAGTTTCATGATGTAGGTGCTCCTAAAGAGTTTCCCAAAACAGATTTAGACAACACATACATCCTCATGGGATACAGTGGAGACGTGAGCTGGTGACTGTCTACAAATTCAACTTCTCCTACAATTGGAAGTTCCTCCTGCATGTTGTCCTCCACTGTCTATCAAACAAATCTGAGGGATGGGACCAAATCCCATATGAACTAGGATGCTTAGTTCATGGATTGGTGAGGGCCTGCGCTTCAACTACTCAAGATTTATGCTGACCAATCTTATTGGAAATCTTCAAAGGGAAACATTCTTTATGTATCCCAGATTTCTTCAGCACACCATCAACGTGAGCTGGACCAGAGTCAGCTTGTCTATGTAGCGGCTCTGTCTGTCCCTCAAATGAGTCCTACCATCTTCAAGACACTGAAGAGGGTATCCACCAATTTCACTAGAAGGTACACTTCTTTACTTCCAGGTATGATTGAGCATATCGCTCCTGGTGACATCCCTCTTCACCCCACAGGTGATGAACCCACACCAGCAACTACAACCATAATACCAACACTACCTTCTCCTCCCATCACCATTACCTACACAAGACGCCCCAAACGAACCCTTGTTCAATCTACTCTACTTGAACAAGCTCCTCCTGTTCAACCTAAAAAGGCTAGAGTGGAACATTGGGCTCCCACTCAGTCTGAGGTCTCACCATCCTTCACTATCTACCTCAATATGGGTCTTGAGTCTCCTCAGCCTAAAACCCATGAGCCCATTACCCAATCTGAAAGCCCTTAGGGTGAGTTTTTACACTCCTCTGAGCAGCCAATAAGGCCAACCCAATCAGAGGCTCAATGCTTGTAGATATTGACCAAGGTCCCAGGTTAGTAGGTTAACCTCCTTATCTTTCAATGCCTTCTCATTAAAACTGGTGAAAAGATAACATCTCTTCATGGCAATGATGTTGATCTACAACACCCTCTCCAAGATCAATAAAGCCTAGAGAGGCCTCTTATCTCTAGCCCCCATCAGAAAACCATTACTGAGATAAGTCCGACTGATGTGAAAGGGACTAATGCAGATTCAGCTGCCACTACAGAAGGTGCCTCAAAGGACCCTATGGACAGTGGTAACAATGCTGAGACTGAATCTGCGGCAACCATGCCTTTTGATGACTCTGAAACAGACATCACTACGTAAGGGAACCAGGGTGCCAAGAAACCACATCTGGTGGTGAGGCTGAACATACTAGGGTTGTTACCTCATCTCCCCATGATTTTTCAAAAGAAGATGAGGGAAGCATGCAACTATTCATTAAAGACCTACTATCTAAAGTCTCAAACCTTGAATCCAAGGTTAGGACTTTAAAAGAAAGGTCTCCCACTCTGCAACTTGAGATTTACAATCTTAAGGCTCAACTAGCTGAGAAACAGATTAAGAGGTCTGTTAGGCATGTACCTAGTCAAGTCTCCTTGACCTCTTCCTCCAGCTCATCTAGCTCTTAGGATGATGCTACCAAAAAGGGGAAGAGTGTTTAGAGACAAACACCTGAGGACCCACAGAGCCAATGTTTAACTTCTAAATATTCAGCTCCTATCATAACTTCTTCTGAGCCATCTCAAGTCACCCTAACAATTGATTCAAGGATTCTCAAAGATCTCTACAGCTTCTTCTCTTAGTTCTTGATGAGATCTGCTCGTGATCAGCCAAGTCTTGATGCTGCCATGGTATCCTTTGGAGCTGAAGAGCTTAGAGGCTAACTGCACCTTCTACCGCTGTGGAAGAAGTTGGTCAACCTAAGGTCCACATGGAACCTAAGATTCATTTCCAAGGGGAAATGGGGACTGATGACCCAATAACTGAAATAGTTGTGACAGAATCTGCATTCCCTTATACTTCCGAAGCTGAAGTTAAAGCCTAAGAAGAACAAGCTGAATCTTCCGAAGCTGAAATGGAAGCTGCCGAAGGACTGTTCAAAATATCTGAGGAACTAATCATCACATATGCAATCCTAGAAATGGCATCTGAGGTGAACGGTGAGGACTTTCCGTATCAACCTCCTGTTCAGACACCCTCTGTACCTCTCTCACAATCAGAATCCACTCTCCAAGAACCACCAAAGTCAAGCCCTTTAAAATATAAAAACGAAAGAAGAAGATGACTGTGAAATAGCTTCAGGAAGAGGAGAAGATTGAAAAGTGATAACAAAAGGAAGACTTCCAACTGGGAAGCTGTTGGCTGCTAGTACAAAAGCAGTCACAACTAACCAGGAGGCTATCAATAACAAAAAGAGAGAAGAGATCATTGACCAGCTCATTCAGCTCGGAGCTGCCAATGAAGAAATACTCCTCCTACCATTAGAGGAGTTAGTGGAACTGGAAAAGGCAACCAGGCTATAGCAGGAAGTAGCAAGGTTGGCCTCAAAGGAAGATAGGAAAAGGAACAGAGGGAAGCTGACATGCAGCTCAGGAGGGAAAGGATAGATTTCCTAACCTCCAGAGGCTTCTCTCTTCAAGAACTTTCTCCAACACAATGATGAAACGATCCTTTGGCTCTTCAACAAAGAGCAGGATCAAATGGAGAAAGAAAAAAAAAGGGCTGTAAGAGAAAAGTTGAATGAAAAAAAGAAAAAGGAAGAAGAAGCAAGGGCATCCGCAACCAGGAAGATATGTGACAAAGCCTGGATGAAAGACTATCTCTGGGCTCACAGCTTCTTTGGAAGGCAGGTGGGTCCCATGTCTGAAAGAACACTCCAACGAATAGTCAGTGAGATCAAGGCTGATATTCGTTTGGGAAAAAGAAGAGAAATGTACAGAAAGGTACAAGGGATAACCTTCACACCAACCACTCAACCCCAACCTGAACCAATTCCCTCTCCCTTCACCGTCAAAACTTAACCTTACACTCCTGAACCCATACCTTTACTCTCATCAATTTTATCTCCTCAACCACCCAAACTACCCAAAACACTTACCCAAACCACTCCACCTCATCCTACCCAACAACCTTCCATGCCATCCCCTTAACCTTCTAAACATCTCTCTCTAGAAGAGTTTAAAAGGATTAAGAATAGGCTTATCGACTACACAACCCCGAGTGATATCTTTTGTAAGGAAGACTCCATCAAACTAACCTATGTTGATGGATCTTCATGTTCCCTCACAAGAGATCAATTTCTTGATCTACCAAGAGGAACACTCGACCAGGCTGCTGTACTTCTAGGTATCAACTCAAAATTGTTAAATGATGTAGAGAAGAAACTAAGAAGGAAGCTGGTGACTCTACTGGATTCAAGGAAAAGGATAAGATTCCTAGTCAGTCTCTTGTGGCTAGAAAGAATATACTCCAGTGGAGGTTTGATGAAGCTACTCACAACTTTGTTGTGGAAAGAGAGAATGGTGAAGTTAACAGGCTGAATGCCACCTCTCTGCTACACTCTAGCAGATTTGATATTGCTAAGTTAGTAGAGAAACGATTCTCTAACACCTCCAACTCTGAAACAGCTACTGACATCAAGAATCATCTTAGCAGTCTTCTTCTGGCTGAGTTGACAGCAAAAGCTAAGATTGAAGAAGAGTTGAGATTGAGAAGAAAGGAAGACAAGGATAGATCTCCCACCAAGGGCACAACCTTTCTACAGATGGTGGAAGGTCCTAAATTGGAACCTATAGTTAGATGGGAATATGATTATAGTTCCAATCAACTAACTCTTTTCAGAGGGCCACAACATAGGGTACATATTATTCAAGGTGACAGACTGAAGTTCCTGTCAACTAAAGATTTGTATAAACTTCTCAACACCATATCAGGGAAGAACAAGGAAACTGATAAATACTTTCTTTGGTGTTGAAAGTTTTGAGGAGCAGAAACAAGTAAGGTTTTGATAGCATCAGCCTAGAGTGTGTTATTGGATCAAGAAGAAGGCTGGCCCAACCAAAACCAAATTACTTATTCATATTTTGGTGCTACTTACAAAGGCTTCCAAAGCCAAGTGTGGAACTTCTGAAGGAAGTAGAGTTCTTCCGAAGACAAAGTGAAAGATCAACTTCCAAAGACAAACTCTACTTCCGAAGTTAGAGCATCTACTTCTGAAGTTCAAGTCTCAGAAGAAAACATGAGAAGACTCCTTCGGAAGACACTACTATGAGCGAGTGGACATAAGTATGGTCTCTGAAGAAAAGAAGAAGTTCTCAAGCCTCGGAAAGCCTTTTTCGAAGTATAAGTGGCTTCGGAAGTACTTGTTCTTTCGAAGCCATTTAACCTTCGGAAGACACTACTATGAGCGAGTGGACATAAGTCTGGTCTCTGATGTCACACCCCAACCTTGAAGGCGGAAACGTTGAGGAGTGAGAGTTAAGATCGTTCACAGCCACATAACGCTATTATTAAATACAAATATATTATTCATAAGTTTGAAAGGTACATTACAAGCATAAGTCTCAAATAAGAATACAATATAAGAAATATAACAAGCTTATTCATTAAGTTAACTAGGTCCATTCCTATGTGAACAACTTCGGAAAAGGCAATCAAGCTTGAGTATTTCCTGAAACATGTTAAAAAATAAATGGTCAGCAATAATGTTAGTGAGATTTCCATAGTTTTCGATACATAAATATATAAAAGATGACAATTCATGTTGTATGTTAGAGAACAAAGTAAACTAGGGATGTAAGACAGAATGCACAATCAAACCTCGACAAAATTTTACAAGTCTCAAATGTTTACAAGTATATACGATTAGCTAAATGTACTAGGATCAACCAAGCAGGCTTGTCTGGCCCATAGATCTATGACTTCGCTAGGCTAGCAATAGCTAATGATTGTACATATATTTGACATTACATGGTAGCCACTAAGTTCAACTAACCATAACATACAAGTAAATTGCCATAAGTTTACAAGTTTACAAGTGAAAAATTTATAATGTAACATGTTTCACCCCAAAAGTGTAAAAATATAAAGAGGGGTATAGAAATACTCACTTGATCAAATGTATAAAAATGACAATTAGTAAGAATAATAAGCAATAATTCCAACGTAGTTCCTCACAAGGTACCTAAGTATGAATATATTTATAAGATTTAGGTTAATAAAATTAATGATTTATATGATCTAGGGTTTCAATTTGGTATTTGGGGTTTTGGCCAAACATTTATATTTAACAAATGGATATCAAATATATTTTCTTGGGAATAATAATTTTATTTAAAGATGTGAAATAAGAATGACATTTATATTAATTTTTGTAATATTTATAAAGTTTAAATAAGTTTTGTAACTAACAAAATAAACATGATTTAAACAATAATTTAAGGGCAATATTTGAAATAATAGTTTGTGTAAATTAAACTAGTATTTAAAGTCTAAAATATACTAACTATATCATTAGCTTTAGAATATAAAATAAAAATAAAATAAAAATAAAATAAAAATATTTTTATAAATAATTTAAAGAAAAATAATTAAATGGTTTTAAAATAAATAAAGTTTATAGAATGATTTTTTATAATTTTTAGCAATTTTTATATATTTTTAAAACTGCAAAAGATCCTTAAAAAATAATGGAGGTCACCGGTTCGAACTCGGGACCTCTACTATGGGATGAGTATATGGAACCAGTAAACCAAGGCCATGGCAGTAGTTTATCTTGGTTTTAATTTCTTTTAAACACAACTAAAAGGTTTCCCCCATTCCCTTAGAACCCTAAATCGTTTGGAACACAAATTGAATGCCAAATCGATTGTGTTAATGGAAACAAACATGGGGCTTTGATTTCCCATTGAATTTCGAACATATACATGTATTCAATTACTCGTTTTGAAGACAAATCATTGAAGAACAGATGAGAATGGTCGTGGCTAATGTCGTAGCTTGTTCCGGTTGCAAATAGCAATGAAACTCGAATTCGTTCTACAGAAGGCGTCTAATAGATCCAATGATGAAAAGACCTTTGTTTAATTTGAGTTTGGAAGCTCGGATGGTGGTGTTCGTACAATTGCAGGTCACGACAAGTTTGCTAAAGAATTGGTTTTGTTTGTGTGCTTCTTGGATGGAAATGCAAATAGGGATGTATTAGAGATGATTAACCGATGAATTATGTTCATCTATTTGGTAATGACTATGATTTGTACGTTGAACGGTTAAGAAGTAAATTGGGGTTCGGTTTCGAGTGAAATGATAGTGAAATGAACGTTTCAGGTTGTCTTACCTACGGTTATAGTTCGATTCATGTTCTAGGCTCGATTTGTAATTGTTTAAGCGTTAAAAGACGATATAATACGGTAGCTTTGGACTCGCCGGAGGATCGCCAGGAGTCAACCGGACAACTCGCTGGATATGCGGGCAAGTGTTAGGACCTGGTATTTGAACGAAATAGCGAATGATTAACGTGTAAACCAAACCAAATAGTGCGGAATCCTATTTCATTGGCGATCCAATCAGTGAGAACCCACGTAGAATCAATAAAGTATTGAATCAAACGTTAAGAATCGATTAGCAATCAATCTACAGCATTCTATGAACTTGGAGTATCAACTTGGAGGCTTCTGGACGGCTAGGGTACGTCTAGAGTCGAAATAGAATGAAAGCTCTAGTTTTTTTCCACGAATTGGGTTGTATTTATAGGTTAGCCTTGTTCATTCATGCGACTGAACCATTATCAGTCGTGCGATTGAACCATGCGGTTGATTCATCCGCACGATTGAGTGTTCAGTCCTGCGACTGAGCCAATCTTATGTTACAATCATACGACTGATCCTGTCTCCTGGTTCAGTCATGCGACTGAGTCATTCGTATGAAGTTATTCATGCGTATGGTCCATTCGCATGGGCCATTCGCATGAGAACTTCATTTTGTTAAGTTTGAATGTATTAATTAATATAACATTATGTGTAACAATTCAAATAACCACAAACCTAATTAACCAATTCAACATCGACTCATTATTGAAATATTAAACATTATAAATAACAAACAATCAATTTCATTAATCATTCCAAACATTATATTAGAATCAGACAAACAAGATCTATTACATTCATATCATGATCTAGGGACATACATGTATCAAAAGCAAGGGGGGAAAAGATATAGAGTTTTGTACTTATACAATTTTGGTCCCTAAGGTTTCCATTGTTAACATTATATGTACAAACTTTAATATTAAAGTTTCTAAATTGACATTAAACCCCCTAAACTTTAATTACTTAAAGTTTTAAAACATTGTTAAGTTTAGTAACTATTGCAATTTATTTTTATTTTTATTGACAATATTTTTCTTATTATTTTATTACTATATTATTACTATTATTATTATCATTATTATATCCTATTTAATAGTATCGATAATCTTCAAATTAAAGAATTAAACTCATATTAAGAAATATACATTTCATAATGAGCATAAGTAATCCTTACAAGAATAAACGTTAACTTTTAATTAACGTAAAAATATAGGATGTTACAGTCTCCCCAACTTTTAAGAATTTCGTCCCGAAATTAAGAATGACACTTAAACGAACAGGAGTCTTATGATGAAAGGTAAGTGTACTAATGGACTGTGGTTGGCGTTTGATTACAGGTGAGATGCTCACTTTGCGAATTATGGAATTTTACACGATGCATCCAAATTTGAATTCTTCCAGCAGAATACGAAAGTTATCATTGACAAACTAAGTCGTTGAGATTTGACACATGAAACGTTGGAAAACGATGATGAGTTCCTGAGGTATATTAGACTTATAAGTCACACTTCTCTCATCATCTGGAATGAAATTGTGTAATAAAGTGACGTTTTGAAGCCAAAAAGAAATAATAATATCCCGTAATTGTATGAAAGTTTGACCATGAGAATTTATGAATCCCAAGTGCCACTATATAATGACACAAGCTTAATGCATATATTGTGAATACGTATCAATCCTCTGCTAAACCATTGGGTTAAGAATGATATGCTATGCCGAGATTTTGAGCTGGGTTCGCAAAGATGATTTAGAGGCCTTGCTAATAACATAAAGTGAATCGATCATCAGAATTAACGATTATTGTTTAACGAACCACCACGATAACCGACTATTTGAGGTAAGTACGAGTCAATTTCTCGACTCGTTATCTCACATGAGTCAATATGAAATGCGTGAAACTAGTCAATCGGTCAATAATGCACCAAATGACATCAAGAAATACAAGGAAATTTGAACATATACCAAGTTACGTCAACATTCCTTTATGCCAAACCATGAATACCAATCACGGAAAATCATGATCCTATTTGTCCACATCGGAATGAATGTAATAGCAAGTATTGTGAGTCGCAATTAAGATAGAGATTTAGAGATTTTCAAGATTTGGAGTTCAAGGTTATCCAAAATAATGGGAATTGCATTTTTAATTATGGGTAAAGAGTTAAACAAAGACGTCGTTCACGATTGGGTTGGAATTTAAATAATTCCAATATCGACGATAAAGGCAATGACAATAGCTTTCAAAGTATGGCTTGCTCACGCGGTTCATCAAACACATGAACAGAACCGTACATGCTATAACCAGAAATGCATGGCATAACTTTATAATAACTTTATGTTGTACGAAATATTGTTTTAGGAGTGTTATCATCGTGCAATTAGGTTTTTATGATAGCTCAGAATGAAGGTCGATAGAAAGGTTCCATGAAGCTAGATCAAACGTCAAATTGAAACATAAAAGCGTGAGAGAAGAAATCGATTTAAAATTTAAATGTTCCAAGCTTGGAACTAGGGTTACCCTAAAGTAACAACGACCCCTGTTAGGATCTGGTATTTGACCAAACACCAACTGATTAACGTGTTAAACCAAACCAAATAGTGCGGAATCCTATTTGATTGGCGATCCAATCAGTGAGAACGCATGTAGAAACAATAATGTATTGAAACTAACGTCAAGAATCGATTGAGAATCGATCTATACCGTTCTATGAACTTGGAGTAAGAACTTGGAGGCTTCTAGACGGCTAGGGTACGTCTGGAGTCGAAGTGGATTCAACACTTACGTTTTTTCATGAATTAGGTGGTATTTATAGGTTAGGATTGCTCATTCTGGCAACTGAACCATTAGCATGGTTCATTCGTGCGATTGGGCCATGAGGTTGATCCATTCGCATGACTGAGTGTTCAGTCGTGCGACTGAGTCAGACGCATGAAGTTGTTCAGTCGCATGGCGATTCGGACGCATGAGAACTTCACTTCACCAAGGTTGAGTGTATTCAATATTCTAACATTATGCATAACACTTCAAACAATCACAAACCTATATAATTAAGTCAATATGCGTTAAACAACTCATTAATGAAATATTAAACATTATAAACACAACCAAACATTTGTATTTCATTAAGTACCCAATAGTTACATAAGTGTAAGACATATTACATTCAGATCAGGATCTAGGTACATATATGTATCAAGAAACTCCCCCTTGGACCTAGATCTATCTATTGTCTAACATCTTTCATGATTTCCTCAAACTTTTTGTACTTAGCTTCTTTGGTAACTCCTGTGTTTATCTCAAAAACAAAACAGAGTCTTATCACCTTTTGGAGCTGTAAAGCTTGTACAATATCCTGAGGGTCGTAGAACAGTGGCCACTTGTATAAAGTATAAACTCTTGTGTTGACAAGTTGGTGAGCCACATTGGGTCAAACACCCTTATGGTTTCCATTGTGCCATTCTTGTTCAAGACTATTACGGCCTCTCCTGTTCTCCAATCATAGTACCACCATTTGAAGTGTGGAGTGAAGTCTTGTGGCATCTCACGTAGTGGGATCTTAGACATTGTACGTGGTGGACTCCACTTCAGCACTACTCTAGTTTACCAGTTATGGCATCAACCTTAGATCTCATGTACCTCATTGGTTGTTGAGGTTTGAAGTTGACCCATATGGTATGGTACTCCCTTTTTAGAGCAGCTTCAAACCAGCCTGACATCTTACGAGGGTCAGCATATAGCAAGTTTAACTTAGCTAACTGGTTGAGCTCAAAACCTGGAAGAGTCTTCAGATCATGTGGAAATCTGAAGTACTCTACTCCCTTCTCACGTTTAACTGCGTAAACGTTGAGGTCTGAAAAATGTGCCCACGCTATGATCTTGCCTGGCACCTTTTGATGTTTCTTGACCTGATACAGTTTGGTGTAGACAGTAGACATTGTAGTGCTGTGCTGGGCTCTTATGTCTTCAAAACATGCTGCCCATTCAGCCTTTTTGATGTTTACCTCGGCGTCTGAGGCTTGGGCCTTCTCTTTGTCCTTTTCTGACTCTTTCTCCATCCTGTCCAGAGTCATGAAAGTGTCACTGACAAGAGTGTATCCCAGATTGGGAATAGCAGTTCCCTCCTTGTCAGTGCACTCAGGATAGTGTTGAGCCGTGACATCTTCTATCTCAATCTCATCTTCATCCTGAAGCTCATCGTCACTTTCAGTTTGTACAGTTGGAGCATCTTTCACAATCTCATTAGCATTTAGTTGGAACATTCGGCTATCTGCTCGTTAGTGAGATTGTGAATGATTTCTCCTTCTTCAGGAGTATACATTACCGATCTCCTGACAATACCCTGCAGATCAAGAATCAATGTCAGTTGAGTTCTTGACCTGTTGGAGGGGAGCAATGTCATATTCATCTATTTGGAACAGGATCCTTGATTTAAACATTCAACACAATAATCATTAGCTAATAATCAAGGCATAATCATACATTACATATAAACATTCATTTCATTAATTTACTCTTGATCCAATACAAGTGAGCTTAAATAACAATAAGACATCTAAGCATACTCTTATCCTGGAGCATCGGCTTTTCTACTGGCGGGGCTGATGTGGAGGCACCTTGATCTTGTGCTCATTTGGTCCTCCTTTCACTGGCAGATGTGGCACCCACAGCAGGTGAGTCGTCATCATCATCATCTCTAATATCATCTCCAACATCCCCAGTAGCATCAGTGTCATCATCACCATCATTATCTTCATCATCACTATCATCCCTATCCCCCTCCTTGATCTTAAGTGGCTCTTCCTTGGATCCTTTTAGGCGTAACATGATGGTATTGTTAGTAGTCTTCAACTCCTCAATCTTCTTTGCTAATAGAACATTTTGCTCTCGGAGTTGGGACATCTCTACACGTTGAATCTCCATCTGTTGTGCCTGCTGAGATATCTGCTGAGCTTGGGCAGCAGTAAGATCTTCAAGCTGTCGCAGCTGAGCAGTCTTCTCTTCATCTGCCGCTAACAACCTCAGCACCATACGGTTAAGTGCCGAGAGCTGTTCCTCTACCCCACTGGGAGGCAGAGGTGATCCTGATGGATATGGAGAGAAAGAGGATGGTGTTGTAGGGTGGCTAGTGGTGGTGGTGGTGGCAGTGGTGAAGATTGGTGGCGGTATAGATGATGGTGGTGGTGATGGTAGGTGTGAATGATGTGGTGGTGGAGGAAGGGTGGTAGTGGTGGTAGGTCGAAGGGTGGTAGTGGTGGTAGGTGGAAGGGTGGTAGTGGTGGTAGGTGGAATGGGGCTATGGTGGTGGCTGTGGTGGTGGCTGTGGTGGTGGCTGTGGTGATAAAGGTGATTCTATGTTTTTCCTTTTCAATCCATGGGGCTGAGCTGTCCTCTTCTTCCTCGATCCTGTCAAGGAGGATGCTCCCCCTAGTACACGGCTTGGCGGATCGGGAGCATAAGTGGGGTCAGCAGCATTCTCTCCCGATTCACCTGGGCGTTCACCAACCGCCCGGAGCCCTCATTCTGTGGGAACAACTTTACTTCCCACAGTCCGACTCAGCGGCTCCTCATCTGATCATCTTCTTCCTCACCAGGCATGAAATCCTGGTGGAACCCAGCAGTCTCCGCTCCTTCTCCAGTGGGGGCAAATGCAGGAGATGGAATATCAGCAGTGGGTCTACATTTCCTTCCTTCCCGCTATCATTGTCATCCGAGTCATGCTCTGGGAGCAGTAGTTGCTCATTGTCGGAGTCACTATCTATGTGACGCCACTTACATCTCCCCGGCACTACATAACTCTCATTGGACAGATGGCCTATCAGTCTCTTCACTTGGGGCTTTACTTGCTTACCCCTGTAAACTCTCATATGACCCAGTGTCGTATCATTCATGATCTCTAGAACACAGCATCGTGGCTTTCCTTGGGAAGGGATGGAAGCTTCTCATTGAATATCAGCTGTAAGAATCTGCGGTACATGCAAAAACCCTCCTTACCCTTAGCTTCCAGATTCTCACAAAGTAAGAAAAGATCATGGTCGAGAAGCTGAAAGGATAGTTTAGCACCAGTGCCACATAGGCATTCTGGATTGGTCTAAAAGATCATCAAATCCACCTCTTCTGGAGGCGATGCACTTTGATATAACATGAGCTAAGTACTTGTAGTAAGGACACAGGTTGCTTTTATTGAGCACACCTGAGTTGATGTCCCCAGCATACTTATCCTCATAAAGCACCCCTTACGGCCTGTGGATGTAGCTTGGTGGGATGATCAGTATCGTTCCCCAGCTCAAGTAATCTTTGGATATCAGCAGCAGTGATCTCGATAGCCATCCCACAGATAGAGCTTCGTATGCTATACGGCTCTTGGGATCGATCAACAGAAGCATTCTCCCAAAATGCCTGATGTAGAAACCTGTAGGGCGTGCAAGGAGTATAAATGGCCTTGTGGATCCTTGATCGCCTAAGAAATGTGATGATCTCTACAAACTCGGCGCCATTCCGAGTAGTACGATCTAGATGAGCACATATGTTGTGCTTAGGGTTGATTGACCATCTAGCAGCCATCAATCTGAAACACAAGACACATAATCATTAGATACTCACATAACACAAATCAGTTCTAAGTATCTTGTTTGATTTCATTCTGATTCATTCATGTGAATGAATCATGCGACTGTGGTCAGTTGGTTATCCTATCCTGCGACTGGACTTATTCAGGTGAATGAACATGCGACTGAGTTCAATCGGTTGGCTGATCCTGCGATTGATTCAGTCGGCCGATTGAGCTCATTCGCATGTCCAATTCGGCCGATTGAGCTATTCTTCCGGCTCCATCGTGCGATTGGAGTTCATCCATTTGACCAGTTGCATGACTTACTGTTAGGTTGACTTAGGTTCGAGTCTTGACAAAATCATGAAATTAAACACTATGAAACGGTTCGTTAGACTCGCAATCCCATAACTAATAACCTAATAACCTTATTTTTAACATTTTACATGGTTTCAGTGGGTTATTAAGCCATTTAGTGGTTCGGTTCTTGTTTCATTCGAACATCCAAAAATAGGACACCATTTCTCCTAATTTCTGTGAGATTTCATCGTATTATACCTGTATAATCCACCAAATCATCAGAAAATCAACGGAAGTATTTGGTCTGATGAAAATTTGGCAGAATAACGGTAGGCTATGTGAAATAAGGCGATTAGGAGTGATGAGAAGAATGCGATCGACTGTGGCCCTTTATATACTGACTCTACTTTCAATCGGCTGATTGGATTCATTTGCTCAGTTCATTCAGGTGAATGAAGCTCAGTGGGGCGATTGACTCAGTTGATCACATTCAGTCGCCCGACTGAGGCTCAGTCGGTCGATGACTTAGTCGCACGCTCCTAATCGGATGAATGACCCATTCTGATAATCCATTCGGGTGAATGGGTCATATGCATGTCCATTCGGCTGTTTAATGCATGAGTATGGTCCATTCGCATGATTGGTCCATACTCAAGGTCCAATCGTGCGAATGGGTCATACACTTGACATTTGACTTTTAAACCCTTTTAACCTGTTAATTTACCATTATGAACATTTGATCATCTCAGACATGATCATTTTAACTTGAAAAACCTTTGATCACCTCAGACGTGATCATCTTAAAACTTTTTGTCACCTCAGACGTAACCCATTTACTTGAAAGCACGTGTGGTCACCTCAGACGTGACCTTTCAGATGATAAGGTCCCTTATCAACTTCCATGACATAGTCTAATACTACACATACTGAATATGACAAACTTTGTATAGAAATAAAAGAAATAATACTGAAAATTTAAAAATTAAGATATGTTTTTGTGTTTTTATGAGAGTTAATTCCCAAGATGTAGTTCTAGGAATAGTTATTCTGAGAGAGAAACCACAATCATTTAAGCTATACATAGATCAATTTAAGTTGGAATCATACAGGATATTTAAATCATTCAGGATAAGTTATTAAAAAAACAGTTTTGATGCTCTTTCCTTGTTGTTCATCTGGAGTCATTTAGCAAATTTAGGAAATCATACTAGTACTATTAGGTCCCACACTGATTTGAACTTTCAAGAATTGTAGCCACAGTGATTGTCTGTATACTTGTCCTCTTAAATCCAAACACAGTCTTTCAACACAGTTTGGTGATCGTTTTAGGGTTTGTTTATTTCAACAAGCATTTTTGGATCCCACACTTATATGGTAATCAACATTGCTCAGGATATTTTTGAGCGGTCTAAGGGTAGAAATTCAAAAAGAGACTATTCTTAGAACTTTCAAAGAGAAGCCAATCCTCTGGTCAGTGCCATCGCACAACAGAGAGGCGGCAAACAACAATGAGTTCCAGAATATATAGGTTATGCTTATCCTCAGGTCAGTGCCACCGCATAGCAGAGAGGCACATAACCTATCTTCTTGTTTGAGCAATTTTTTTTCTTTTTGCACAGATCTCACCAACAACATAGGTTATCAGTTTGATTGAATTTACATTTTTCATGTGCTTTTGCTCATGCTTTGGTTTAACGCACACTTTTGTGGCGTTTATTTTGCTCGTCACCCCTTATTAGATCTTGTTGATTGTGTTAACCAGGGATAAGGTGTTTCCCACAACTTGTCAAACATTTTAGTTTAATCTTGAGATCACCAACCGGTCTAGTCATCTATTGTGTTCGATCTACCAACTATCAGTTGTGGTCTACCAACTCTAGGTCTACTTTCTTTGTGTTACCTTAGTCGTAGCTAGCTTAACTATCATATTTCCTTTTATATTGCTCAGACTGCTCAGACTTATACTTGAACTTTGCATCTTTTTCAATTTTGGATTTTTAAAGTCCCAAATGATTTGTACCTGTGTACTGTCATCTTCCACACGTTAAATTGGTATCACACGTACGATCTTATTTATTTCATTCGACTTGTCTCTCCTGTTCCCTCGTTTTTATACCTATTCTCCCCCTAAAATACTAAAACCTCTAAGGATTTGCGTTTTAGAATTTTAATGAGCAAGAACCGACACTAGTGTAATTAACAAACTAACAGTAAACAAACAAGAGAATTAAACCTAATAAATACTATAATTTAAGAAATTTTAAAAGACACTAGACGCGACGCATCGGACTATACTGGTCATCTTCAGGAATGACCTCACTCTTCTTTTTAACACCATTGACCTCTAACAGATATAGAAAATGTGGTTTATCAAAAGCCTTTGTATAGAGGTCTGCAAGTTGAAAATCAGTGTTTATTTTTATCACATCGATTAAGTTTTTTTCAAAACAGTCACGTATGAAGTGATATTTGATCCCGATGTGTTTGGTCTTGGGATGTTGGACTGGGTTCTTAGTGACTGCAATCGTAGCAGAGTTATCAACAAATATAGGAGTAGAAGTGAATTGCAAACCGTAATCCTGCATTTGCTGTTGAATCCATATGATTTGGGAACAGCAGCTTACAGTAGCAACGTATTCTGCTTCACAGGTTGACAAGGCAACCGAGGTCTGCTTCTTACACTGCCAGGTTACCAATCTTCTCCTAAAGAACTGACACCCTGCTAATATAGACTTGTAGTTTATCTTGCAGCCGCCGTAATCCGAGTCACTATACGCTGTAAGTTCAAAGTCATCATCATGAGGGTACCACAATCCAAGTGTGGGTGTGCCCTTCAGATAATGAAATATCCTCTTGACTCCAATTAAATGGTTCACCTTAGGCTTTGCCTGATATCGCGAGCATAACATGTAGCATACATGATATCTGGTCTTGAGGCCGTGACATACATGAGAGATCCAATCATCCCTCGGCACATAGTAGCATCTACCAGATCACCGTTCTCGTCGGGTGCTACATCATGGTTTGTAGCCAATGGAGTGCCAGCTATGGAAGCATTTTCCATGTCAAACCGATTGAGAATATCTCCTACATACTTGGTCTGATGTAAGAAGATTCCATTTGGTGTCTGATCTACTTCTAACCCGAGAAAGAACTTCATCTCCCCCATGGCATTCATCTCAAACTCAGCCTTCATTACTGCTTCAAATTCTTTGCATAATTCTTCATTCTTTGAACCGAAGATTATGTCATCTACATAGATCTGTACTAGCAGTAAGTCTCCATCTTTTTCTTTGATAAACAGTGTGCAGTCAATGACTCCCCTGCGAAATCCATGTTTCACAAGATGAGTAGAGAGTTTCTCATACCAAGCCCGTGGAGCTTGATGAAGTCTGTATAGAGCCTTGTCGAGTTTGTAAACTCTATCCCGATGATATGGATCTTCAAATCCCTCGGGTTGACTGACATACACTGTTTCTCTAATTTCCCCATGAAGGAATGCACTCTTCACATCAAGTTGATAAACTTTGATTTTCATATAAGATGCATAGGCAAGGAAGATGCGGATGGCTTCCATCCTTGTCACAGGTGCAAATACTTCGTTGTAGTCGATACCTTCAACTTGTCTAAAACCCTGAACAACAAGCCGAGCCTTGTTTCTGATGATCACACCCTGATCATTTTTCTTACATTTTAAAACCCTTTTGGTACCAATGACTTTGGCACCTTTAGGTCTATCCACTAGTGTCCATACACCTAACTTCTTAAACTGAAGAAGTTCTTCCTACATGGCACTAACCAAAGCCTTATCATTTAGTGCTTCACTAACATACTTTGCCTCAAACTGAGACACAAAGCAGCGGTAGGCACCGTCGTGAAGATATCCTTTTTCCATCACAGAGGCATAATCAGCTAAATACAGCTGATTTCGGTCTGTACCCCTCATCTCACATCTCCTATAATATATCCAATGGATGATAGATGTTTAGACATGAGCCAGGAGTTGTCGGAACAACTACCTCAGAGTCAAGATTATGAACATTTGGTTCTAGATCTAAGGCAATAGGAGTCTGAGGTTCTGAAGGTTCAGAAGCATCAACAGCCGGTGCGTGTGAACTTGTGGTAGTCGGAACCTGTACATCCTGGTTGATCTGATCATTTCCTTCATTTTCTTCATGAGAAGAAGAATCACTCACATCAACTGCTCCCCCTGAGTTGGTAGGATCATGACAGTTGAATCTTGAGATGGTGTGTTCAAGACATCGTACATCATCTTGTTTGCCCACTCGTCTTCTGAAGAAGAAAGAGATATGTTGAAGGACTTGAAGAATCCATCATAGTCGAAGAAGTAAGCAGGCCTTTTTCCAGCAGGTGGTGTGATATATCTCGGAACATCAACGTTACACCGCACCTCTACTTGACCTGTTGAGTTATTGTAAACTCTCTTGTTCGGTATGTTGTATCCTAAGAAGATCCCTTTATCAACCTTCTCACTGAATTTTCCCTCCTGAGTCTTTTTCAGTAGGGTGCATGGAGCGCCAAACGGCTCGAGATATTCCAAGTTAGGTTTACGTCACTGTAATAACTCGTAGCTCGTTTTTCCATGGCGTTTTACTATCAGAACTCGATTAAGAGTATAACATGCATTTGCCACTGCTTCAATCCAAAATTGTATAGATAGTTTCGAGTCTACAAGCATTGTCTGTGCCGTCTCTATCAAGCTGCCGTTCTTCCGTTCAGCAACACCGTTCATCTGAGGAGTATAAGCCAGGTGAATTGATGCACAATTACCTTTCCTTGCAATAGTCCTCCATCCTCTGATTCTTGAACTTGGTTCCGTTGTCTGAGCGCACCTGTCTTACCTTCAGCTTGTATAAGGATTCCAAAGTAGTTACCAAATCCTTGAAGGATTCAAATGTTTCTGATTTGGATTTCAGAAACATTGCCCAAGACAACCTTGAGTAGTCATCGGTAACTACATAGCAGTACAAGTCGCCTGTGATGCTTCTTGTACTCACTGGACCAAACAGATCCATGTGAAGAAGCTCAAGTGGAAGTTCTATAGAATGAACTTTCTTTTCCTTATGAGATTTCTTCGTCTGTTTGCCCTTTTTGCACGCAAAACAAAAATCTGGGAGTTGAAAGTTTTTGACATTTACTTCTCTCACAAGATCATTCTGGATCAAGTGATTCATTTTCCTCGGATTTATGTGTCCCATTCTCCTATGCCAGGAGATGGATTCCTTCTCAGTAGCTTTGGACAAGAAACATTGACTTCACTATGTGTTGTGGATGCCTTGAGAGATCCAAAACATAAAGATCATTATATCTAGAAGCTGACAAAGGATCTGATCCTCCGGAATCACGTAGTCCTTCTTTAGAATGTAACACTTCTTGTTGTCAAATACTACCTTGAATCCTTTATCACATATTTGAGAAACAGAAAGGAAGTTATTTTGTAATTGTTGGAGATAGTTTACCTTATCAAACTTAACTTTCTCATTTCCCACTTCTCCTTGGGCTGTGATGTACCCGCCTTTGTTTCAAGCAAATGAAACATGCCCTCCTTTAATTTGTCTGACATTTGATAAGAGAGCTCTGTTCCCTGTGATGTGCCTGGATGCTCCGCTATCAACTATCCACGTGTTAGTTTCAGAACTGTAGCGAACACCCTGCACAGTCAATGAAAACATTAGTTCATGTCAGGAACCCAAGCCTTAACCGGCTTGGGTTTCCCTGAGGCATCACATATCACAAACTCAACCCACTGACCCTTTGAGGTTAAGGATTGACCAGAATTCTGTTTGTTCTTATTTTCAGGCACTGAGGAGGTTTTTTCTTTCCATAGACCAGATTTGTGTAAGGCCTATTTGTGATAAACAAACGACTGGCTGATGGATTGAATTTTGGGTTCACAATCTCTTTTAGAAGGTGTCACTGAGTTCATTTTAAAAGATCTTGATGTAGATGTAGAAAGTTCCAACTTTCTTCCTCGGTGTCTGATAATAAGGACAGTAAGATGCTATGTGACCATACTCTCCACAATTATAGCAGGATCTGCTTTTAACTTGATGGTTTCTATTTTTTGGTGGAGATGCAGATGTCACACAGTTGAACTTATTATGTTTGGCTTGGACACTTTTTGTTTGATGTATGAGTTGTTTTACAAACTTAATTGCTTACCTGGTTTTAGATCTTTGATCTCTTGTTTACCTGGACTGTGACATGATGCACGTGATTGATTAGGTTTTATAGTCTTTTTAGGTTCTTGTTTGACTTTGTTTGACCTGACTTAAAACTAATCTTTTCAAATTCTTGTTCCAGATTAACACAAGGCATTTTTCCTATTGCCTTTGAAGTGGCATCCTTCTGTTTAGTGTCTGATCCAGTTGACTTACTTGATGAATCTGGATCACTCACCAGAGGAGTGGACACCACGTGATCCTTGATGGGGTTATTGTTAATTGGTTTACATTTGGTGTTCATCAAGGTCTCAGGTGGTGGTGGAACCACTTTGTATCCCAGTCCCTCCCCATTATTTCTCTCTCTTACTAAGTGTTGGACAATATGTGATGAGCTTGTCCAACTATGCAGTTTTTGTTTTAGTGAATTGACTTCTACTTCTAAAACTGCTTTTTGCTTCTTAGTGTCCTCAAGAGAGTTCAGATAGTACCTAATGCCATTTGCTTGGTTAAAGGCAACTACCTCAGTTTCCCTAAGATGTTTACTTAATAGGTCTATCTTTTCCTTGTAACTGTGCTCGTTTTGTTTCAATACTCTATTAGCTTCTGTGCATAGTTCTAGGTCCTTTACTAGGATATCATTATGATCTAATAACCTAACAAATGTTGAATCTATACTCTCTAAATTTATTACATTCGAAGCAAGCATGATTATTAAACAGTTGGTCAGAAGTACTTACCTGAGATGTAGAGGAAGAATCAGCCATGAGTACTGGCTCGCTTTTCTCTGGTTCGGATGATTCAGATGATGAGCATTTGCAGATTTTTTTTCTTCACGCAAGTAGTTGACCACATTTGCAGTATCTTCAAAATTTGACATTGCGATCTCTACTGCTACATCAGCTTCACTTGCAGAATCGTCATCATTATCCTCCACATTAGCTATATTTGACTCTCCTAGTGAGATGAACCGAAAGCTCCAGTCCTGTCCTTCATCTTTGTTGGCAGTTAAGGCTTTTGGATCCTTACTTGATAAGTCAGCATTACTAGCAGTGGACTTGTCTTGATGGTTATATGACGAGAAGGGATTTCCATTTCCTGTCTTCTTTGGTTTTATACACTCCCTCTTGAAATGTCCCTTCTCACCGCAGTTGAAGCATGTAACCTTTGACTTATCAAACCCAAAGGATGTGTCTTTTGTTGCAACCACGTTCTGTCCGGTCTTTTTGACAAACTTTTTAGCTCGTCGGCCAGCACTTGCCAGAGCCCACATTATGTCCATACATTCCAACTCCATTTCATCCACCTGCTCATAATCTTCATCTGCCAGGTGGCAGTTACCTATCTTTCCAACAATTAATCCATCATAGGAGTGAACCACCGCAGCTAAATGGTCCATATGTTCTCTGGCCACCTCTGCAGTTACATTCCCAAGGTTGTTGGTTTTCAGGTTTGCGGCATTTGCTTCAGGTACTATATATTGGGTGCTAGACGACCCTGACATTTCTGATCCTGAAGTTGAGGGTTGTGCTGGAACTCCTGTGCTTGAGATGAAGGCGGTTTGCAATGGTGCTCCTGATGTCTTGACTGAAGGAGTAGCATTATAGAGTGCAGGATTCTGATCATAGTTTGCCTTTTGGGCTCGATACTTCATCCTAAGCTCTTCTTCTCTCAGTTTCAGAATTAAGTCATTTATGTCTAACTTCGAGAGCATTCCATTCTGTCTGAGATTTGAAACAAACGAACCCCATTTGTCTGGTAATCCATCAGCAAAGTTGGATACCTTATCTTCCATCAAAGTAACCACTCCATGAGTGTGCATCTCACTCATCAAGTGGTAGAATCTATCGATCACATCATCAAGGCCTTCTTTTCCCATTGAAGAGAAGTTGTCAAACTCCTTCTTCAATGCTTTTGCCTTGATAGCCTTCAGAGAGGCATTCCTGTCATACCTCTTCTCCAACGCATCCCAAAGTTTCTTGGCTTGAGTATACTCCGAATACTGATGGAAAATATCCTTCGGAATAGACAGAGTAAGCAAGGCGTAGACTTTCTTCTCAGCATTGTGTTTTACCTTCTGTGCATCCGACATGCCACTTAGAGTAAGTTTTACTCTGGCAGCTACAACTAGCATGCTGTACCCCGACTCTATTGCCTCCCACAAATTTGTATCTACTCCATTCAAGTAGATTTCGAAACATTGCTTCCATTGTGGATAGTCGTCTAACGTGATAAGCTTCGGGGTTTATTGTGTATTCCCACTTCGTTCTCCAACAATAGTAGATTCTGAATACGAGTATCTCTACTAGCTATGTATGCAGAAAACTGATCCTCCATTTCACTTAACTATATGGTTTAACACACTGCTGATGTATGCGAATGAAGGTATGCGATTGGGCTTATTCAGGCGATTGAACAAATGCAGATGGTTCAATCGTGCGACTGAACAAATGCGGATGAGTCAGTCATCCGAATGAACTAATGTGGTTGAACAGACCGAATGAAGTTCTCAGTCGTACGAATGAAGGTACGAATGAGTCCAATCGTGCGGTTGGAAAATGCAAATGAACTCAGTCGTGCGATTGAGCCAATCATGCGACCGAACTTGCTGAAGTTTGATAATTCGTAGGTTAAACTTGTTTTGGCCGTAAAAACTCGAATTTTATCAAACCCTAATAGTCGTATTCCGGAAAAACTACACTTTTCAATTAGGAACCGTCCAAGACTTCGTTAGATGCCAAAAGATTGCGTTTTTGATGCAAAAACACAATTTTGTATCAAAACAATTGAATCAACACGTAATCAAGAGCCTGTTGCTCTGATACCACTTGTTAGGATCTGGTATTTGACCAAACACCAGCTGATTAACGTGTTAAACCAAACCAAATAGTGCGGAATCCTATTTGATTGGCGATTCAATCAGTGAGAACGCACGTAGAAACAATAATGTATTGAAACTAACGTCAAGAATCGATTGAGAATTGATCTATAGCGTTCTATGAACTTGGAGTACGAACTTGGAGGCTTCTAGACGGCTAGGGTATGTCTGGAGTCGAAGTGGATTCAAAGCTTATGTTTTTCCACGAATTAGGTGGTATTTATTGGTTAGGATTGCTCATTCGGGCGACTGAACCATTAGCATGGTTCATTCGTGCGATTGGGCCATGCGGTTGATCCATTCGCATGACTGAGTGTTCAGTCGTGCGACTGAGTCAGACGCATGAAGTTGTTCAGTTGCATGGCCATTCGGACGCATGAGAACTTCACTTCACCAAGTTTGAGTGTATTCAATATTCTAACATTATGTATAACACTTCAAACAATCACAAACCTATATAATTAAGTCAATATACGTTAAACAACTCATTAATGAAATATTAAACATTATAAACACAACCAAAAATTTGTATTTCATTAAGTATCCAATAGTTACATAAGTGTAAGACATATTACATTCAGATCAGGATCTAGGTACATATATGTATCAACAACCCCTTTTGAGTTCAAGATCCATGTTTTAGCTTGTCTGGCTGGAACACTATCGTCGATAAATCAGATAATGGTGTTCACCCTTCAAGTTATTACATGTTTCTTATCAATTGAAGTCTTAAAACCTTGGTAGGTTTGAGATCAAGGAATGGGAATACTCACCAAGATGTGGTTATCACTCCTAGCTTGGTGGTGTATTTTCCAAAGTACGACTCTTAACTACCAAACGAAAGCTTGATCCTAACTCATTGTTGAGGATCCATAAGAATTAAAATGAGGTAACTTACCATTAAGGTAAGGATAATCACTCCTATCTCAATAGTGAAGTTTTATAGAAACAAAATATAACAAAATAAAAGGTTTCATCAAAGAACATAATTCACTCCTACTTTGATGGGGTCATTTCATTTGAGGAAAAATACTATTCATAAAATTTTTAAACGGGTGATATTATCATCAAGGTATGGATTTCACGCCCATCTTGATGATTGAATTTCATAATAACAAGAAAACAATCAAGAACTGACCTTTGTCATCAAAGTACGTGGTTCAATCCTATTTTGGTGGGGTCATTTCATTCATGAAATACGAGCTCCAAAGGAAGATGATTGAAATATATCCTCAAAATAAGGAAATCACCCCGATTCAGAGGATGAGATTTCATAAAACACACAATACAAAATTGAAAATCATCATCAAGATATGAAATTTTACTCCTATTTTAAGGAGGTAATTCCATTTGTAAAATACGAATTCATAAAAACAAAAAGAAGGAAATCGTCATCAAGGTATGAGATTCACTTCTATGTTGACGATGAGATTTCATAAGAACAATAATAGTGAATGGAAAGTCATCACCAAAGTAAGGGAATCACCCCTATTTTGATGAGATTGAATCATTTAGGAGATACAAATGTCTTTATTCATAAGTTGACTTGCGGAATCTTGCATTGCCCACGATGCGAAACAGTTTGAAGTTTTTATAAAGCTCGACTTAGAAAACAAAGAAAATATCAGCTAGAAATTCAAAAAAGTCAAATTACATAAATGTAACATTAACAGGAAAAGAAAATGATGCTTGCTACGATAAGGTTAAAGTTCGGGATAACAGAGTTAATTGTGTTAGGTTCTCAAATCTTGAATGGTTTAAGTCAGGAAACAAGATCAATGACGGAAGTGATTCAACACAATAATGAGATGTAAACGTTCGGTTCAAAATAAAAGGGAAATGCGTTGACTCTCAAAGTGTTTGTAAGGCCCCATTACCGAGATGCTTACAGCTGGTAATTCATCGCACATAAAACATATACTTAGCACTTAATCATCAAAACATTGCAGCGGAAACACAGACAAATGACATTTCATTTCATCATAAAAACTTCTGCAAAATAATGCATCATTTGTCGGTTACAAAATTACATTTTGTATTACATCACAAAAGCCTTAAATAAATGGATGTCATCCAAAAGAGCTGAGCAGCCGCCTCGTGCCATCCACAACAATGCTCACCTCCCAACTGAAAAATGCATAAAAGTCAGCGTTGGTGAGTGAGTTCTAGTTTATATAAAACTTACTTTTCTTTCATAAAACCATCCTTTCTCATAAAAACATATTATACTTTACATTCGTTCGTGATCATACATCATACGTACATACATATAATATTATTATTATCTATGTCGTTCATTCGTTCATACTTTCATTCATTCATCATTACTTCCAGTGAAATGTACATTACCCTGAACATTGTGCATGAAGCGGGTAACTGGGCCTGAGGTCTTTCATAGACCTCGAACATTGTGCACGAAGCTGACTCGATACCTAGGGTAAGTACATTCACCATCTATATTTTATCTTTCATTCTGGATCAATGCCATATGCTATACCCCGAACATTATGCACGAAGCGGGTAACTGGGTCTGAGGTCTTTCATAGACCTCGAACATTATGCACGAAGCTGCCTCTAGTACCTAGGGCAAGCGACAAGGATCCCATACGTATGGTCAATCACAAAGATTAGACCCCAGTGTGCATCCTTCTGGGGTAGCTAACCAGCACACAGTTGAGCTAACACCCTTCATTGGGCGTGAACCTCCATACATTTGCTTGCAAGCCTTCTTACATTCATTCATTCATTAATGCATGCATTCATTCATCATGTTCCTTTTTCATTATCTTTCACTTTACGTTATATAATACTTCATTCATTCATTCATTATCATAACACGTAAAGCCATAGGAAAGATAATCATACAACATTACAAGGAACATAAACATATCATTCATAAATCATCAGGCAGGGCATGATACATACATAACATACATCATGCATAACCATGCAACATCATCATCATCATAAACATCAAGCACATAACATTACATGCCCATCATACCGTTATGACCTCATAAGTCAACTTACATAACCCCCGGGAACCTCCTAGGTCAAAGCCTACATTACTCCTTTTTCTCCCAAAAAGTCATAAGTTTCTAAGTGTTCATCCGCATTTGCTATAGTCATCCGCATTTCCTACAGTTCATCCGCATTGGCTATAGTTCATCCGCATTTGCCATCCGCATTTCTATACTTAGTCAATGCTCATTCGCATTGACTCACTTCATCTGCATTGACTTATTTTGCTTATCCGCATTTCCCAGACTTAGGCAAATGATCATCCACGTTTCCTGCACTTAGTCAATGTTCATCTGCATTGACTTACTTTGCTCATCCGCATTTCTATACTTAGGCAAATGCTCATACGCATTTCCTGCACTTAGTCAATGTTCATCCGCATTGACTTACTTTGGTCATCCGTATTTCTATACTTAGGAAAATGCTCATCCGCATTCCCTGCACTTAGTCAATGTTCATCCGCATTGACTTCATCCGCATTGACTTCACTTGCATTGACTTACCCATATTTAATGTTCATCCGCAATTAACCCTTTCATCCGCAATTACTTCCAAACACTTAGGCAGATTTAAAGACTTATCAAGTGGGTTTTAAAACATCATAATCAATTTCCACGCAACATTCATCAAGTTCTAAGCTTAAATCTTACCCTCTAAGCCTTAGAACACCATCATACATCCTCAAGCATGAACATAGTCACACATCACATCATACCATCATCATACACACATTCAAGCATATGGGTCTGAAACCCAGTTAAATAAAAACACACATTCATGCATTTCCAGCCCCAAAATTAGTTAAAAACTAGTAAAAGAGGGGTCCTAGAATTCACCTTTGCAGATCTTGAGTATGGCTTCCTCCAAACTCGTTTGCAAATTGAATTCAACGGCTTAGAACCTATTAAAAACAACATACACGAACACATACAAACACACATAAGCATAAACCCGAGGATAAGACCAGTTAAGAACACCATAAAAGTAGGAATTCTTTCCTTGAATTCGAATTCTTTCTAGTTCTTCCTTCAAAACCGAGAATTGCTGCACTTTCTCTCTCTAAAACCCGAAAATTAGTGTGTATGTGACATATGGGCGGCCATACCACCTTTTACACCCACTTTTCAAATATTTTGTCCTTTTGGACACTTTTTACCGCTAGATTTGGGTTTTATTTCTTTTCCTTCTTTTCTTTACTTATTTATCTTTCTTCGACTTTAAAATAACCGGGTGTTACAGTGTTATGTCAACCATAACTTTACGGTAGACATGCGTACCTATAAGCGAACACCCATATCATGAGTTACAGGTCAGATAAACAAATCCAACGGTCGAATCAAATTTATGTGTATACCTTGCCTAGACAAGGTATCCCGAGATGCAGGTATTCCACCTTTCGGCATTGCATGATTTCAGTTATGGGGCACACTTTAAGGACATTTGAAAACCCTAAGTAACAATTTTAAGTTTAAAAATAAACATTCGGTTTAGACGACCAATATCTTTGGATACATTAAGATCCATGTACACGTTGGTCAAAGTATGAAGATAGTTACATAAGGTGCACAACGTGTAACGTTGTTTAAACTTAGGAATTGAGGAGTATAATGAGTTCAATATTA
This sequence comes from Flaveria trinervia, assembly GCA_025506515.1. Lineage (NCBI taxonomy): Eukaryota > Viridiplantae > Streptophyta > Magnoliopsida > Asterales > Asteraceae > Flaveria > Flaveria trinervia. The sequence goes on from CM046456.1 coordinate 46,214,736, forward strand.
ACAGGAACATTCGGTAAGATGAGAAGATATTAGAGTTTTGATGACAAACTAGTCCAAGGAATCAAGGATTATTGATTTTAAATATAAACCGGATGGTTTCGTTTGGTAACACATTACCATTTGGAAACGTTGACACGTCAAGGTAAGTTGAACCATTTGCCTTAGAAACTTTTGTATGTTGACCATAGTTTATCACCCGTCCCAGAATTCCCAGGTAAGCATAACTAGTCCCGTAGGCTTTATATGATATGCTTGCCTTAGCCCGAGGGCCTTTTGCCAGGAAATCCAGAATACAAGTGTCTATGTGTCACACAAATGTCTTAGCTTCATGATATCAAAACCTTGATGAGATTTTCATAGATTAGACATAAGTCTAAAGATCCAAGTCATAAGCATAAGTATACGATTCCACGTGTCATCGAGAATAAGATTAAGAAGTTTCATGTTCGGGGAGAGTCAAAGAGTCAAAGTTAAATTTAGGGAGACAAGTAACAATGTTTAGGCAATCCTATGCTAAGGCATCAAATTGCACATAAGAGGGCATAGCATTATGTAGCATGCAAACTATATAATTTACAAGATAGAATTATAATTCTATAATGTTCACGCATACTATAGTCTAGGTCACCATTTCTAATAACCTAAATCCCTATAGTTATGGGCTCTGATACCAATCTGTCACACCCCAACCTTGACGGCGGAAACATCAAGGAGTGAGAGTTAAGATCGTTCACAGCCACATAACGCTATTATTAAATACAAATATATTATTCATAAGTTGAAAGGTACATTACAAGCATAAGTCTCAAATAAGAACACAATATAAGAAATATAACAAACTCATTCATTAAGTTAACTAGGTCCATTCCTAGGTGTGAACATCAAAAAAGGCGATCAAGCTTGAGTATTTCCCGAAACATGTTACAAAATAAAAGGTCAACAATAATATTGGTGAGATTTCCATAGTTTTCAATACATAAGTATATAAAAGATGGCAATTCATGTGGTAAGTTAGAGAACAAAGTAAACTAGGGATGTAAGACAATATACACAATCAAACCTCAACAAAATTTTACAAGTCTCAAACGTTTACAAGAATATACGATTAGCTAAGTGTACTTGGATCAACCAAGTAGGCTTGTCTGGCCCATAGATCTATGACTTTGCTAGGCTAGCAATAGTTAATGATTGTACATATATTCAACATTACATGGTAGCCACAAAGTTCAACTAACCATAACACACAAGTAAATTGCCATAAGTTTACAAGAATCAAACGTGTTTACAAGTGCAAAGTTTATAATGTAACATGTTTCACCCCAAAAGTGTAAAAATATAAAAAGAGGTATAGAAATACTCACTTGATCAAATGTATAAAAATGACAATTAATAAGAATAATAAGCAATAATTCCAACGTAGTTCCTCAGAAGGTACCTAAGTATAAATATATTTACAACATTTAGGTTAATAAACTTAATGATTTAATATGATCTAGGGTTTCAATTTGGTATTTGGGGTTTTGGCCAAACATTTATATTTATCAAATGGATATCAATTATATTTTCTTGGGAATAATAATTTTATATAAAGATGTGAAATAAGAATGACATTTATATTAATTTTTGTAATATTTATAAAGTTTAAATAAAGTTTAGTAACTAAACAAAATAAACACGATTTAAACAATGATTTAAAGATAATATTTGAAATAATAGTTTGTATAAATTAAACTAGTATTTAAGTCAAAAACATACTAACTATATCATTAGCTTTAGAATATAAATAAAAATAAAATAATAATAATTTTATAAATAATTTACAGAAAAATAATTGAATGGTTTTAAAATAAATAA